>JAOSBP010003731.1:0-11514 GCA_027563825.1 Erythroxylum mucronatum
GTAATTTCACTTTAAGCCTCCTATTTTAAGAAATAAAAGTAGTAATATAGTGAATTTGAAACAAGAAAACCTACCTTGCCTGTGAGTATTACTACCCCCACAGAACTACCATCCCTAGTGTGGAAGATAATTAGTTAGTTGTATTTTTGGTTAATTATTCAGTTAATTGTAGTTAGCAATTGGATAGTTAATATGGTTGTGTATCATTTAGTTTGTACAGTTTATGTAGTTTGTACAGTTTACATAGTCTTGTATATATACATTACAGATACATCAGAAGCTGAATAAGAACGTATTGTTCAGTCACCTCACTTCTTATTTTCGTATAGTTCCTAAATTGTACATGGTATCAAAGCCAAAATAAGGTTCTTGCGAAAAGGGGATTTCTTGATTTCAGGCAGAAGATGGTGGCGATTTCTTACGTCTGAAGGGGAGAAGGCGACGATTTCTAATTTCCGTGTAGGCGAAGGCGATTGTGGAGTTTCTAAGCTCATCCATGGCTGATCGTACTGAAACTCGTTCTCGGCATGGTGTATATGTAGATGACGATCCGTTTCTGCTACAATCGTCTGATCATCCAGGCATGGCGTTGTTGCTCACGCCATTGACTGGGTCGAACTATTTCAGCTGGAGTACAGCTATTAAAACTGCTCTTGAAGCTAAAGATAAGATTTGCTTTATCGACGGCACACTGGAACCACCCACAGATCTGACTCGATACAGGAAGTGGAAGAAAGTTGACTCGATGATTAAGTCTTGGCTTCGTAACTCCATTTCTAAGGACTTGGGCGACAGCTTTGTCTAGTCACCTAGCGCCAAGCATCTGTGAGACGTGTTGGAGAAAAGATTTGGCGTTATTAATACTCCACAGATGTACCAAGTAAAGCGAGAGATGTTGTCTACTGAGCAAGGTAACAATACGGTAACTCAATATTTTAGTAAACTCAATTAGTGTTGGGATGAGTTTGATCGACTCATGCCTTTACCTGGATGTGGTTGTACTGGATGTTCTTGTTGTGCAAGAATCACTGAGAAGCTTAAGGAGAGGGCGGATGCGTCCAAGTTGCTTCAATTTCTGATGGGCTTGAACAGGTCTTTTGATAATGTTCGAAGCCAAATTTTGAATCTGGATCCAGCTCCAGATATTGACCACGTTTATAGTATGGTCTTGAGGGTGGAAAGTCAGAGGGCAGTGAACCTGAGTTTTTCTACTGAAAATCTGGATATAGCTTTACTTGCTAAGGCTTTTGGCTCCAACAAAGGGGATGATAAAATTGGTAACAAGAAGAAAGATTCTGGAAGGAAGTCTGATAAGTCTGATAAGCAGTGTGATCATTGTCACAGTATGAGGCATACCAGGGAGACTTGTTTTAAGCTTCATGGGTATCTTGAATGGTATGAAGAATTAAAGAAGAAGAAAGGTTTTGGTTTTAAGAAAGCAAATGCTAACTTGGTGGCTGAAATGGCCGAGACACCCTTTGATGCACCACCACCTCCTTCCGAAGGAAGAGACCTTGGACAGTTGATGATGCAAATGCAGATTATGTAGCAGGAATTGGCCAAACTTGTGAGTGGGAAGTTGCCAATAACTGGTGGTACAGGAAAGGAATTCTCAAATTTCATTTTTGCAGGTACTGCTGGTTATACAAACACAGCACTACATGCATTAAGCATTTCTGGCAGCAACATTTAGATCATTGATACAGGGGCGTCTAATCACATGTGCTATGATGATGAGATCATGAAACACCGCATACCACTCAAACATAATGTGTCTATGCAATTGCCTGATTCTAGCACTCAGATAGCTACTCATGCTAGTCATGTTGTTTTACATCCAAGTCTCATTCTACACCATGTCTTATACCTTCCTATTTTTAAGTTCAACTTACTATCAGTTTAGAAACTTGCTGATAATGCTAATGTTTATTTCACTTTCTTTCCTTCACATTGTCTCATACAGGACCTGAAGAGTAATAAACTCATTGCTGTGGGAGTTGTAGTAGGGACATTATGTTTTCTCACATCCAAATCCTTTGATTCTACTGTAATCCGTAGCTATCTGAATCTTTGTGTAAATCATAAACCCATAAGTAGAGTTGACAGTAAACTGTTGTCTAGTCTTGTCTTCTCTAATTCTTGTATTACTTCTACTCCAATAAATACCAATGCTGATATTTGGCATTCACGACTTGGGCATGCTTCTTTAAAGGTGTTGCAATATATCAGTTGTCTTGATATTAAAAACTTGAAGGAACCATGTAATGTATGTCATTTGGCAAAACAACATCGTCTTCCCTTCTCAGTGGCTGAGGGAAGTGCCACACATGTGCTGGAGCTTATACATTTTGATCTCTGGGGTTCATACAAACAGGCAAGTTCTACTTCTTGTCATTATGTTATGACTATTGTTGATGACTTTAGCAGGGCAACTTAGACTATTCTGTTGAAGCACAAGTCTCAAGTGCCTGATGTCCTGCTTGGCTTTATTAAACTGGTAGAGAATCAGTTTGATCTCAAGGTGAAGAAGGTGCAGTCTGACAATGGGACAGAGTTTGTGAACCACCATTGCCAAGCTTTCTTTTCTGATAAGGGAATTCTTCATCAGAAAACCTGTTCTTATACTCCTCAGCAGAATGGAGTGGTGGAACAAAAGCACAAACATCTGCTGCATGTTGCTAGAGCACTCATGTTTCAAGCACATATGCCTAAATATTTTTGGGGGGAAGCAATCTTGACTGCTGCTCATATTATTAATCGCTTACCCTCCTCTGTTCTTGATTGGAAAACTCCTTTTGAGATTCTGTTTCACAGATTACCTGATTATGGGCGATTGAAGGCCTTCGGTTGTCTTCGCTATGCCACGAATACCACTCCAAGGAAAGGTAAATTTGAGGCGAGAGCACAGAGATGTGTTATGGTGGGTTATGCTTCTGGTCAGAAAACCTACAAAGTTTATGATTTGGATACCCATTTGATGTTTAGTTCACGGGATGTAATATTCTATGAGAGGGAGTTTCCTTTTGCTGACCCTGCCAAGCATAACAATCATCTTTCTGCTATTTCAGATTTAGATTTGAGTTTACTGGATCCTGCTTCTGTTATGTTAGAAGCACATCCCTCTGCTGACTTTGTTGATGATGTTGAAGCTGCTGATAGTGGTGTTAAAGCTACTGATAGTGGCCATATCCCAGTATCCAATGATGTGGTTGATGGGGCTGGTGTGGTTGACGACATGGCAGAAGATGTGCAGCATGACTTTATACCTGCTCAACAACTCCGCATGAGTGCAAGACAGAGGAGATCACCAATTTGGATGAAGGATTATGTTAGCTGCAGTATTTCTGATGATGGTTTTGAGATTGCTCCAAGTTATGTAGCTTTTATAGCAAATATTAGCAAGAGTGTGGAACCACAAACTTTCAGCCAGGCAGCCGAACACACAGAATGGGTGGATGCTATGAATCAAGAATTGGTAGCTCTTGAGAAAAACCTGACTTGGGACATAACTGCTATTCCTCCTGGCAAGAAAGCTATCGGCTCCAAGTGGGTGTACAAGGTTAAATATAATTTTGATGAGACAGTGGAACGTTATAAAGCTCGGTTGGTGGCAAAGGGGTATAACCAGACTGCTGGAGTTGATTTCTTTGATAGCTTTTTGTCGGTTGCTAAATTGGTCACGGTGAAAACATTTCTGGCCTTAGCCACTAAACAAAATTGGTATGTTCATCAGTTAGATATTAATAATGCATTCTTGCATGGTTACCTCAAAGAAGAAGTTTATTTGACTCCACCAGAGGGTTATACAAAGGCTGGTCCAGGAAAAGTTTGTAGATTGAAGAAGTCTTTATATGGCTTGAAGCAAGCCTCTAGAGAGTGGAACTCTGAATTTACTACTCAATTTTTGCATTATGGTTTCTCTCAATCTATGAATGATCATTGCTTGTTTACTAAAGTCACTAAAGGTGGTTTTATGGCTTTGTTGGTTTATGTTGATGATGTGTTAATTGGAGGTACTTGTGAGGAAGATATAATTACTGTTAAACAGTTTTTACACTCACTATTTACCATTAAAGATCTGGGAAAAGTACTAAGTATTTTTTAGGTATTGAAATTACTAGAACTCCTAAAGGTACTTTCATTTCTCAATGGAAATACTTGCTGGATATTCTTGCTGATTGTGGTCTTGCTAATTCTATTGCTGCTCCTACTCCATTGCCTCACAATCACAAATTTGATGAGACCAGTGTATTGTTTTCAGATGCTGACAAATATAGAAGGTTGGTTGGTAGGTTATTATACCTGAATATGACAAGGCCAGATATCACCTTTAATGTGCAACAACTTAGCCAATTTGTGGCTTCTCCTACTCATGCTCATTGGGAGGGAGCTTTGCATGTATTGAGGTTTCTTGCTGGAACTAAGGATAGAGGTTTATTTTACAATAGTGATTGTTGTTTGCAACTGACTGCCTATTGTGATAGTGATTGGGCATCTTGTCAAATTTCTCGAAAATCCGTAAGTGGTTATTGTATATTTTTGGGGGATTCTTTGATAAGTTGGAAAAGTAAGAAGCAAAATACTATCTCTAGATCTAGTTGTGAGGCTGAGTATAGGAGTATGGGTACTACTGTCTGTGAGCTTCAGTGATTGGTCTATTTGCTCAAAGACTTCAGGATTTCTGTTTCTTTGCCAATTGATCTTTGGTGTGACAATCAGTCGGCCTTGCATATCACAGCTAATCTGGTGTTGAACAAACTAAGCATCTTGAGATTGATTGTCATATTGTGCGCCAGAAGTTCAAAGAAGGGTTTATTACTCCTCGTTATGTTTCCACGCATAATTAAGTTGTTGATGTTTTTACTAAATCTTTGGCAGGCTCACAGTTCACTCAATTTACTGTCAAGTTGGGATTGATTCCTCATCCGTCTCCAACTTGAGGTGGGTGTGTGGAAGATAATTAGTTAGTTGTATTTTTGGTTAATTATTCAGTTAATTGTAGTTAGCAATTGGATAGTTAATACGGTTGTGTATCAGTTAGTTTGTACAGTTTAAGTAGTTTGTACAGTTTATATAGTCTTGTATATATACATTACAGATACATCAAAAGCTGAATAAGAACGTATTATTCTGTCACCTCACTTCTTATTTTCGTATAGTTCCTAAATTGTACACCTAGCATCATTAAACGCACGACTCATCTCCTTAATCGTCTGTGGACGGAAGGCATTCCTTTGTTCTGCCCTATCAATCGTAATATGAGAGGAAAGGAGTAAGAACCCATCAACATAATCGTTTCAATTTCCCAACTTGCAGTCTTATCAATCCACAATGTAGTTGAAAAGTACTAAAACCAGGCTAACCTTGGCATTAATATAAAGTATATGAAGAAACTTAACCTTGGCATTAATATAAAGTATATGAAGAAACTTCACCTTGGCAATCCCTTCACCAACGGCTTTTTCATAGATGATGACGGTGAACTCCTTGCCAGACTCATCAAGAATGCTTCTCCAAGCAACTTCCTTCCCAGAGACTTCACCATGGATTCTATGGTAGCCGTCATTCGCGGAAGAAGTGTTGCAAAGTACAAAAGTCTTCCATTCCTCTTGTTCACACCATCAAAAATCTTCCAAATGCTCTAAGCGTAGCCAAGAAGTAAGAGCGGATGGTGATGATCAATGTGTCAAGAAGGTCAAGAGCAGTGGAAATGGAAGCAAGCACCCAACTTACAGCGGAGTGAGAGTGCGTCATTGGGGAAAATGGGTGTCAGTCAGAGATCAGAGAACCGAAGAAGAAATCAAGAATTTGGTTAGGTACTTTCGCAACTCCAGAAATGGCTGCTCGAGCACATGATGTTGCAGCTAGGATGATTAAGGGAAGCTCAGCTTGCCTCAACTTCCCGGAGCTAGTCCACGAACTTCCCCGTCCGGCCACCGCCTCTCCCAAAGACATTCAGGCTGCTGCAGCCCTCGCCGCGTCCTTGGACCTGAAAAAAGTTCACGTTGAAGATGGATCAGAGAGGGCAGTTCCTCGATCGCCTGACAGTACTGTAACATTGGTCGACATTCGGGATTCACAGACAAGGGACGATGATGACACGTTCATGGACTTGCCGGACCTTTTCTCGGACATACGTAATAGGTTCGATGAGTTCAGTTACTTGTCTCCATGGCAAGTGGATGTAGCTGAGACTGAAACTTATGATACTGGTTTCAGTTGGTATCATCATCAGGAACCTTCTTTATGGGAGTACTGAAAAAAATTTATCAGCAGCATCTACCATTCCTCAAAATCCAACCCTTTTTTCCGTTTTTGTTCCACCCCAAATCTCTACAAGCACTCGATTCGATCATCAGATAATATCCAATCGGGGATTCACAGGCTTTTGAAGTTCATGGAATTTCATAAAATTGACGAGCCGTCCTTTCCTTGTCCATGATCGGTCCAGAATTCAACTGCTTAAGGTAACAATAAGTTGAGGGTTTGCCATTTTCAACGAATCATAATAAGGTGCACGTGATAATCTGTCGATTACGTGTTTCAAATAAACCCCTCCTTATCTAAGCAAATCTTTGTATGAAAATAAATGTCAAAAGTTGCATGTAGACGAGTGAGTGAGTTCAATGTATAGCTAGAAAATCTTGATCATATCTACTGTTTATTTTGGCATGTTTTGTCTCCTTGAAGGGTCTCTTGTTTTGCTGCATTATTTTAATTTAAAACCTTGCTGTGTGACCAAAATTGCACAACATGCTAATCATGGTTTGGATTCTCCTGTTTTCTTACTTTGTTTTACTTCTGTCCAAAAAGTTTTCAAAGCTAAAAAAATAAAGAAGCACCTAAGGGGAACACCTTTCCTCCTTCTTCTTCCTGATTAAATAACATATTTCTATAACAAAAAGGAAAAACGTTCTCCCCACTGACTTTCTTTTGAAAGGAAGAGGACGATTTGAGTCGCTGAGAGCGACTTTAAATGAACTTGTGATCATTTCATAGAGTTTTAAGGTTAAAAATGACCAATTGGCTCTTGTAAACTTGCAATCTCTATCCCTTTCATCCTTCCCTTTCTTCAGTATCCATACTCATTTAAGTGACCACTTGGTTATAAAAACTCTGATATCATTTTAAGTTATCGTTTCATCACAATAACTTAAGCTGTTATGCGAGGTCAACTTAATTGAATCGTTGAGAGCGACTTTAAGTGAACTTGTGATCATTTTAAAGAGTTTTAAAGTTAAGAATGAACAATTGGCTCTTGCAATCTCTATCCCTTTCATCATTAGTCATCACCAAATGGAGTTACTGCTAATGAACCCTTAATTGGAGAGTTAAAAAGTATAACTAAGTGACCATTATAGTCTATATTAGATTGATAAGAAGTAGGAAGTGGCAAGGAATGTGTAGTAATTTAAAGGGCATTATGCATAAAATGGCCTTCAACAAATACCTAAAGTGTGGACCACCTAAGGTGTTCACATAAATACTATAGGAAAATGTTGCTTTCAACTCTGATATTGACCTAAATGCACAATATTACAACAATAAATAAATAAACAGACCAAAGGCATCAAAAACGTTATTTGTGAAAAGGATGACTGCAGGTCGCAGAGTTTGTGTCCCGTTGCTTTCAAACAGAATTAATTTAAGACAGTCAATTGCATTACCTTAAAATGTAGAGTAGTCAGTTGAAATTTTAAGTTATTACTAAAATCGAGGCAATGAATATAATATAATAAATTATAATAGGTTCACACGTTTCTACAATTTTACTAATAAATTTAAGATATAAGCGAAATTTAAAAAATATGCTTAATCTACATTTCTAATCTTGATTTTAAGGACTTAAAATAACTCTATGTTAGAAATCCCACATTGGATAATTATGAGAGCATTCAACAATTTATAATAGTGTACAAACCTTCCCCTCTTGAGCTAACTTTTGGGGGTGAGTTAAACCTTCTAATATGGTATTAAAACCAATTTGTTTCGATGGTTTGGGACAGTGCTCGGTTATGTCTCTTTGCCCAATATATCCATCAAATGTTCATTCAACAATTTATAATAGTGTACAAACCTCCATCTCTTGAGCTAACTTTTGGGATAAGTTAAGCCTTTCTAACACTCTCAATTAGGATAAATTTAAAGATCCAACATATTTATAATATAGAATGTTTTCATTTTTGTCGTATTATCTTTCAAATTATGATAACAAATAATAATATCTGTCTTATCAAAAATTTTATATAAAAAGACACTTTTTATTATCGATCTTAATCGAACAAATTAAATGTGATAATCAATCGAAATAAGTTAAATCAAATTCAATTTTTATAATAAGACCCAAATTTATTTTAACCATCTTAAATAATGTTATTTTATAATAAAAAGTCAAGTAAAGTTTGAAATAATCTCTTAAATTTAAATCTTATTTATTACTTAATTCTGTTAATTTTATATAAAATCGAAATGAGTGAAATAAAATCCTTTTCGACATGACTAAATAACAATTACTTATTCTCCTGGAAATCTAATTATGCTCCTTGAAGGAGTTAGTATTAGTAATCATAAAATTAATGTGAGAGCGAGGGTACGACTTTCGAGTCATCGAGCGATGTAAATCCTTGATGGGACTTAAAACTAGTTAATTGTCTCTTCCTGCGTCTTTTAGGAAAGCATAAGGACAGTTTATACTTTCATCTTTTCATATTATTAAGCACTGAAATTTAACATTAGATCTTTTGCTTTGATTACGGTGTTCGTATTATTTTTCATTAATTCTTATCTATATATATTTATATAAATTATATATATATATATATATATATATGAGATTTAATAAAATAGAATTAAAATATAATAATTAAACCAGATAATTTGATGTTCTAAAATTTTTATAATAAACTTCATTTGATAAATAACAGAATAAGAAATTTTTAAAAAAGTTGTAAAATATCAAAATACTTGTTTATATAAAATTTCATAATTTGATGAGACACAATCTTTATAAATATCAATAATTATTTAATTGATACGTATAATTTAATTGTAAAAATTTTAAACCTAGATCATTTCTTAATTTTTCGGTTTGATTTATTTTAATAATTTTTGTTGTTAAAATAAATCAATTTATTAATTAATCAATTAATATTTATAAATTAACAAATTATTTAATTGATAAGGACAATTTCTTTTAATTGTATTTTAAATTCTTATTTTTGTTTAATTTTTATCTCGTTTTATGACAATTTAATAACGGTTGAATATTTTAAACCTTAAATTATTTGTCTTATCTGTTTAACTTTTGGTTTAATTTTTAAAATATTAATAAATATATAATCAAGAAGCCGAGCAATGAACTAATCTTTGGATTAAATACGGAGAACTCGATTTCATCTTCATTACATAATCAGTTTTTTTTTAAACCCATCTTTTAATATATGCATGACAGAATCTCTCTTCTAATTTTTCTTCTGTTCATATATTAATCCTGAGGTCCAAAAAGAGACAAAGAGACGAGAAACGTGAGGGTCCAGAAGAGAATGACTTGCAGTTGCAGGGAAATACCAATGGGAGTCATCTTCTTCGACCTTTAGATATGGAAGGTGTTTTACAATCATTGGATACTTGTATGCTTTTGATGCATCCAACTCCACTTTTTACTTTTATCATTGAGGAATGTTACAGAAACAATATTAGGGAAAGAACAGGACAACCATAGCCTAACCTTTGTCTTCGTCAACACAAGATTGGATAGATAATTAAAAGAGAATGCTGGGAGCCAATTCGTCTTCATTATGCTAAAAAGAAGACCATTGGAGTCGTGTACCCAAAAGCTGATTTATCCCTGATTGCCACTTGTTGTCACTAAAAGTCTAAAAGGAAGTACATCTCAGTCACTCATTATTACCCTTAAGCATTAGTCAAATGCTCTCTCATTCCCTGCTTCACTTCTTCGAAACAATCCTTCTTTTCTGTTGAATATTGATTGAGTAGTGTAACTTTTAGAGATAAACTCGAACTTACTTTTATAGATAAACTCGAACTCTAGCATATAAGTGCCATTGCCAACCCTAGAGTACGTTGCTTCTTTTAAATAACTTGTCTTGATACTTAGAAACATAATTAATTAGTTGTTTAAAGATGGATGGTAATAATCATGTTTCACCATTGTCCCTATGTTTTAGCATATGCTTAATTAGCAATAGTGTATAACCAATCCGGATGATATTACATTTGTCAACATTAATTAAAAACTCGATCAGTTCTACCGGTTCAATCATAAAAATCTTAAATCATCTAATTTTTGGGATCATCTTTCAATTTTTCAGTTTACTTTAATAACTCTTTTGTTAAAAACTGATCAATTTATTAATTAATCATATTTTAAATTCTTCAATTAATAAATTAATCAATCGGTCAATTTTAATAAATTAATAAGTCTTTATAGACTAAAATAAATCAATTAATTTTTATTTAACTATCTCTTTTTAATTAAATTTTAAATTCTTCAATTAATAAGCATAATTTTTTAATCATATTTCAAATTCTTTAATTTTATTGAACCTTTGCTTATTTTATGACGGTTTAATATCGGTTGAATTTTTTGAACCTTAAGTCTCTTGTCTTACTAATTTAACTTTCAGTCTAATTTTTAAAACACCGTAAATTATCACCTAAGATTTATATTAAGCTATGAGATTCAAAACCAGATTTTTTGTCTTCACTTTAAGTATGACATATGTTTTTTTAAAATTTAAATTCATTGCTTTTCTTTTTTTGTAATTTTTATAATTTTCAAGGAAGTTAACCATTCATCATAAATTAAATGTCACAAGATATTAGATATTGTGTCATTTGACTTGTCTTATATTTACACTATATAAAATATTTTCTCTAATTTTATATTAGATGTCTATTTTATTTTACTTCTTTAGTTTTCTTTTCTTCTTATACATCACTTATTAATTAAGAACATAAACATACTTTCAGTAATTGCTTTTCTAAACATGATTTACAAAATTTAGTTTACTTGAATATTTCTTATATTATATATAAATATTTGTTGGTCAATTCAATACTTACATTGATTTTGTGATGTGAACATAAAGGAAATCACTATTGTTGGGTACGTGAACGAGGGACGACAAAGAGAACCAAACCTTTTGTTTAATTTTCTTGGGGTTGGAGCTGGCCAACTACTATTGAAAAAGTTAATGCTTTGAATAAATAAAGCAAGCTATAATTATACTCATAAAGATAACTCCATGAGACCACAAACAGCTAGATGACATTAGGTGTCTTACTATTGGTTCGATTTTTCTTTTAAAAAACATATTATTATTATTATTATTATAAATCATATTATTATTATAAATCATCGTCACATATAGTCCGAAATTTCGTAATAAAATTAGGTCTGAAAAAGTCTGATAGTATGCATAGACGGAGCTACGTGGGGGCCCATGGTGCACTGTGCTCCCAACATTTAAAAAAATAAATATTTTTATTTTT
>JAOSBP010003740.1:0-11514 GCA_027563825.1 Erythroxylum mucronatum
TTTCTCCGGTTTGGGAGTTTCCACGTAAATTCTCTTGTGTTATTATTTTCTGATATTTTTGTCTATTAAATATCCTTAGGTGTGGGTTTGAGAGTTCTAAATTCCTAACAGATCAAGGACAAATTAAGTTATAAAGGTAATGTGCAACTTAGTCATTCAGGTGATGTGTAAGCCTTGGCTCAATGATAACTTCCAGAGGCGTTGCTTTCATGTCAGTTAATCCAATGCTCTCTGTCATATCCACTGGTTCACCTGTCGGTGTTGCGAAATTAAAGCCTTGTAGCAACTTAGCCAATGTCAGCTGCACAACCAAGTGCAAAAGACACAAGGGCACATTCTTCTACCAGTCCCAAATGGTATGAACTCAAAGTTCTGCCCACGAACATCTAAATCTCTGTGTGAGTTGTTAGAAACCTTTCTGGTTCAAAGTTGCACGGATTCGATCACACACTAGGGTCTCGATGAATTTTCCAAACGTTAACAAATAGCCTGGTGCCTGCTGGAATGTGATAGTCAGCTATGGTGCAGTCATCCGTGGACTCATCGGGTAATGAGAGAGGTGAAGCACTGAAGCAGGATACAAGCGCAATGTTTCCTCGACGATAGCTTGAAGGTAGACCATGTTCTTTACGTGCGCTTCTTCTACTCATCGTTCTCTACCAGCATACGTATCTACTACTTTTTGTGCCTTCAAATTCACAAGTAAAGGCAGAGCCCATGTCAACGTGACGGCTGCTGTATCTGAAGCCTGCTAAGATAAACCCTGTAATTTGTACGAAGCATTAGGAATAGGTATAAGTATAACAAGCATATCGAGCCAAATAAATATCGTTCTTATTGTTCAAAATAAAAGGGAACTTTTGATGCTTGGTAGTGTTGGCATTGATTATTTCCAAGCAAAATGAAAGTCATGATTCCTTTAAAGTTCAATTCAACTTTATTATATAAGACAAAAATTATTTTCCCAGAAAAAATAGGATATATATACTAATCTGCCTTCTACGGCATATATTATTTTACATTTGTTTTATCGTATGACACAGTATCGAAATTATTCTTGCACTTAACAGTACCTTTAATTCATAATTGTAAGGCTGTATTAGATCAAATATGTTGTATATGAGTTAGTATACCATAATTATCAAAATTCTAAATGAACTGATAATCTTTAATAGCATCTAGCTACTTTATGATGAAGAAATCAATTTGTTTAATTAGAATATATTATAATTCAATACTAATAAAATGATTAATACTAAAATAGTTTAAATATGAGATTAGTTGATTTTCTCATAATTTTATATGTTGTCATTTAGATTTTCACATCTTTTATCTATTATTTGGAGATATTTTTCAATCATAACATGTTTTGAGCATGTATAAGACCTCATATTTTGTGTATAGCTTTTTTATACAATGGAAAAGTAAGGAGCACTCTGCTCCTCAATTTTTAGTCTTGGTTTTACAATTGCAGTAAGTGTTCGAGAGAAAAACTCATATTAATGAATATCATCATTATTTGTATCTAATTAGGCAATTAGTTAGTTTTAACTAATTTAGTTACAAACCATGTGTTGCTCACATGCTTGTTTTCAGCTTGTATATAAAAGCTTGTAAGTTGTTTCATTTTAATTAATGAGAAATTTTCCACAATTCTTAAAATCCTCTGATTATAATAAATTCGCTCATGAAAAGGAAATAAATGAAAGAAATATAGAATACCTAATTTTGGTTTTATTTTAACTTTTGAAGCAATTTTCAAAGCAAAATGAGCTCCAATCTTTTGAGACCTTTACAAGAATCCTTCACCAACATGTGGTTAACATCTTCCTGCAGTTTTCTCAAAATGTAAGCTGTTCTATCAAATCAGAGAATCTGTATGCTTATAAATGATATGAGTAACTGCAAGAGACTTTAACCTTTATATATAGCTTCTATATTGGGCTTCCCTATTACAGCCCCGATATGGGTTCGGTCTACACTGATTAGGATCCATTTTCCTTCGGGATTTCAACCCATTGACTTAGATCATTTATTAGGTCACTTTATTATATTTATCTCGATTAAATTATGTAACTTAACCAATAAGTTATTGAAAACTCGAAAAATACAATTAATGTTTGTCCAACTTTATGGGAAATGTCCAAATTGTCAAACATTCTCCCACTTAGACAATAGCTAATTGCAATTTTGACTCAAATTTAAAAAAAATTTGAAAATTCAGTTAAGTCATGCTACTGTATTGGTACCAAGTTTAAAAATTAAAAATATTTGATCTAAAGATAATGAAATACCAACATTCTGCCCCACAAGGCTTTTGATATCCAAATGTATCAAATACATGTGTCATATGTGACACAGTTCCAATATAATAACACATTTGTAATACCTTACTAACATGAATGGAAAAATGGAGCGTGACAAACAAAGATGATACCTTTATGATTTAGTATGCATCATCTTCGCTTATAGATAACAATTTTTCTCACTGTATGCTAAACCGTAGCAGAGAAATCTTATTTTCTCTCTCCGAATGCTATTTGAGATAACTTCTGTGTTCTCTAACCAAATGCTAAACTACATTAGAAAACCTTTATATGATTAAAAACTTATATCCTCCTATGTCATGCCAAAATTCACGGATATCCATACTAAACTGTATATGTCTAAATGATATAAGCTCAAGGTCAATCTATATATATATATATCCAATGACCTTTAAAATGCTTAAGATCGACACAGATATTAAGACTTTTAGACGTATTATGACTATATACAATAACATGTATTACTGAGGATTAAAAGGATGATCATCTATCTTAATAAACAATCGTAATGTCATAATACATAAACAATTTACAAACATGCAAGGAGCAAATAAAACTATCCCTAACCAACACTGTTTAAGGACTTTAATACACCTATATTAGATACATGTCTTTCGAACATAAGTGGGCGAACTCCTTTAGTCAAAGGATCGGCTAACATCTCTTTAGTCCTAATATGCTCCACTTCAACGTCACCCTTTTGAATCAACTCCTTAACGGTCAAGTATTTAACCTCCAAATGCTTAGACCTTGTGATATTCTTATTGTTGTTACTAAACATCATAGCAATAAGATTATCACAACTGAATGGGTCTAGCTACTAAATCTACCACAGACAACTCATAAATCAAGTTTCTGAGTCAAACATCATGTGTAGCAGCCCCATAGCATGAAACAAACTTTACATGCATGGTTGACGAAGTTACCAGTGTTTGCTTGACACTCTTCCACGATACCGCACCATCTGCTAACATAAAAATGTACCCTGAGGTGGATTTGCGATCATCCAGACATATAGCAAAATCAGAGTCTGTATACCTTGTGAGTTTTAAATCGTTGACCCTCCTTTATGTCAACATATAATCCTTGGTACCCTTTAGGTATCTCAACGCTCGCTTAACTATATTCTAGTGGTCTACACTTAGGTTAGCTAGATATCGACCTGGTAGTCCAACAATAAATGGATGTCCGATCTAGTGTACACCTGAGCATACATCAGGCTACCAACTGCACTAGAATACGGAACATTCCTTATAGCCTCTCTCTCAGCTTCATTCTTTGGACACTGTGCCAAAGATAATCTCTCACCATGAAAGATAGGAGCTACAACAGATCTAAAGTCAACCATATTAAACCTTTGTAACACTCACTCAATTTAAGCACTTTGTGAGAGGCCTGATGAGTATTGAGATCTATCTCAGTGAATCTGTATACCTAGGACAAAAGATGCCTCACCAAGATCCTTCATGTCAAAGTGCTTAGCCAAAGGTTGCTTAACTTCATGTAACAAGGTCAAGTCATTTGACGCGAGCAAGATATCATCCACTTACAGTAATAGGAAGATAACTTTGCTTCCCCTGACCTTATAGTATAAGCATCTTTTAACTTTGTTTTCCACAAAGTTGAATCAGGTCAAAACTTCATCAAACTTTAGGTACCATTGCTTGGAAGCTTGTTTCAGACTATATATTGATTTGGTCAACTTGCAAACTTTGTCAATTGTACCCTGATCCTGAAACCCTTCAGGTTGCTCCATATAGACCTCCTCATAAAGGACACCATTCAAGAAAGCGGATTTAACGTCCATTTGGTGTAGCTTCATATCATAATGAGCTACGATTGCCATAATTACTCTAAATGCATCCTTCGAGGATATAGGAGAGAAGGTATCATTAAAGTCAACTCCTTCTCTATGAGTGAACCCTCTAGCAACCAATTAACCTTTAAACTATTCAACTTTACCCTGAGTATCCTTCTTGGTCTTAAATATTCATTTGCAATTGACGAGTCTGCAAATCAACCAGCTCTCATGCCTTATTGAGCTCTATGGATTGCATCTTGCCCTTCATTACTTCTCACCACAAGTTTGCATAAGGTCTAGAAATGATTTCTGTAAAAGTAATCGGATCCACAATATGTCCTATAGCATAGTCTTGCTCACCCAAATAAACTATGTAATCTGATGAGATAGTAGGTTGCCTCTCTTTAGTAGATCTATCTAACTACATAGGTTCTTATACCACAGGAACCTATGTTTGAATAGGTATAGGTTTCAGTCCTTGCACAGGCATGGTGCTTAGACCTTGATCCACTGGACCTGATTGTATGAGTCGCGAATATGAAATAATCATAGTATCCCTTTTGCTATCTACTGGAGGGTGAGAGGGTCCACCCTCATTATGGACAACATATTCCAGAAACTTAGTCATCTGTGATTATACTATTTTAGCTCTTTATTCTCTACAGTAAAATCTGTAGCCTTTAGATTAGTCAGGATAACCTATTAGATAGTAATGAGTGGAATGAGGTTGCAATTTCTCTTTATAAGGATTATATAACCTTACATTTGCAGGGCAGCCCCCTACATGAATGTGTGCAAGGCTTGGCTTTCTACTAACCCAAAGTTCAAAGGGCATCTTGGGCACTGACGTACTTGGGACTCTATTCAATATATATAATGTTAACTTAATGGCTTCACTCTAAAGGTATTTGAGTAGGTTAGTCCTGCTCTGCATTAACCTTATCATATCCTTTAGGGTGCGATTACGTCTTTTAGCCACACCATTTTTCTCAGGACTACCCAGCACAATGAACTGAGTCATTATTCCAATTGATTCTAAATACCTAGCAAACGGATTTTTTTCTTGTCCTGCAACCTCATGTCTGCCATAATATTCCCCTCCCCGATCAGATCTGACAATCTTTATTGATTTTCCCAACTAGTTCTCAACCTCAGTCTTAAAGACCTTGAATTTATCAAGAACTTCAGACTTTTCCTTAAGAAAGAACACATAACCGTAGCGAGAAAAATCATCTATAAATGTCAGAAAATATCTAAAATTACACAAGATAGCTGTATAGGGTCCATTTACGTCCGTATGTACAAGGTCTAACAAACCAGATGCACAAGTTGACCCTTTTTCTTTATCTTGGTCAACTTACCTCTGCAGTAATCAACATATATTTCCAGATTACCAAAGTCTAGAGTTGGGAGAGTGTTATCCTTTATCAATCTCTCAACCCTCTCCTTGGAAATGTGGCCCAAGCAATTATGCCATAATATGTACGACGTTTTCTTTATCAGAGTTCTCTTACGAGTCACAATTTTGACAATATAAGAATAAGTATACATTTCGCTAAGGGTAAGACACATTTGATATAATTCATAGAATAAGAAAGCAATTCTGATATGTTTTGCATTGATAAAAATATTTACAACTGAAGTATCAAATACAAAACGATAACCCTCTTTATCCAAAATTAACCCTCTTTATCCAAAATTGACACATAGATCAGATTTTGTCTAAAAGACGGAATATAAAATATGTCCCGTAAAACCTATACAAACCCCGTATCAAGGTTTAAACCTACATCCCCCATATACAAAATGTCCACTTCTTCATTATTGCTGACCATTAGCTTCTCTTCTTCTTTAGTCAGCTTTCTAGTGGATCTGAACCCCTGCATTGTGGAAATAATATGATTAGAAGCTCCACTATCTAGCCAACAAGAACTTGATATGGTTATAAGTAAGTTGATTCATGAATCATATAGGTCGAGGAGTTACCTGATAATTCCTTTTTGACTTTCTAGAGTTAGTACTTCTAGCAGTCAGATTTCCTATGCCTGTTTTTCTTACAAAAGAAGTACCTCGTGTTCTTCAAGTCATATGGAACCTTGGCAATGCTATATTTTCCAATTTGAATGTTTGGAGAGGGTTTGGATTTCTTACCCTTAACCTTTTAGGGCTTCACCTTCCCATTACCTTTGGTTGATGCATACAAAGTTTTATAAGAAGAACTCTTCAGCTTCTCCTCTGCTCTAGCACACTGGGAAGTTAAAGTATTAATGTCCTAAGCCTCATCTTGAGAGATATATGATGTTACCAGTATCTCAAACTCTCATGGGAGAGTATTAAAAGCCTGGTGCACAATCAGTGTGTCTGGAATGGGCACATCTAGTTACTCTGAAGATAAACCATCCTGATAGTATATTCCCTGACACCTCCTTCTCCTGTGTACCTTATAGATAATAGTTTTTTAATCAAGGTACTCTGCTCCATATGGGATGAAACCTTGCACCTCTAGGAAACACTTTCCACGAACTCCTTCACTATGGTTTGTATTTGGTAATCCACTTAACAGATGATCCGGGATTGATCTTTTGATGATCAAATAACACGTCCTATTTGACCGCTCCCAGATTGCCATAGCTGCCTTATTAGCTTTTAAGCTGATGTCTGTGAGTGGAGAAGGTCTCTCTACAAACATCGCCATGTTGATCTTAGTCATTTCCAGGGCGAACTCAACATCCTTCTTCCACTTTATGAAATTGAAACTGGTTAAAGTTTCAATTGTGGCAACATTGCTATTTACAGAAAAAGTGAATGTAAAACATAAAAGACAATGTAAAGATCAACATAAATGCAAGATAACAACGATACTTAAAGCAATAAAACAGTATCTATACTGAGAATCCGATCACACATATTATGAAACACCTTTGAGCATAATGCATAGTATATGCAATTAGACCTTCACATAAAAGCGATCAGAGTACAAATCATCAACTTTCATGGCACTACCACTTTTGGGAGAATAGATCATTTAATCAACGACTTTCCTCTATCTTATGCCTTTATGCACATCTCAAAATCTTATGTTAGGCCAACACCTTTGGGTAGAATAACCGAACATAAGACCAGAGACATCCCTCAACATGTAAGCAGAAGCAGAACAATCTAAAATACTGACTTGAAAGGTCACTTTGGTGGCTACATCTTTATCAATATCCTGCAAGATCCACAAATACAATGGATACATCCTTATGTTCTCCTCATATTCTATATGGGCATACCATATATGAAAAAGTATCATTAATAAATGTGAAAACCGAATGCACATTCAAATTGTCACATACAAATGCTGAAAATATTGTCTTTAAACTTTATTTCTTTTATTACAAAAAATCTCAATCAGAGCGACTATCGTGTTTTACTGGACACCGAACCTTCCACATAAGACACAAAACCTTAAGTGTCTCTCTTTTATGTAGTTAGTTGCACGAAAATTCGCTAAAAAGGGCTTTAAAATGCTTTAAATCTTTTTTCGAAATGAGATTAACAAAGTAATTAATCTAGAAAATTGAAAAAATTAATATATGAATTTTTCCGACCCGAGAACTGACCCAAAATACCGCAGGACACCTTTACAAAAATTTTCTTTTTGTTTTTTGATGCTAATGTGAGCAATATTGCAGCGCTGACATCAGCAGATTACTGTGCGCTTACATTAGCTGACATCACCGGTGCATATCGAAGTGGAAGGGAAGTGTGTGCAATGCACGTGCGTGGAAGGGAAGTGCGTGCAATGCACGCGCGTACAGCCGACTCGTTGCAGATGCATCTGGGGTGTGGGGCACTTGTGGGTTATTGTTGGTGCATGACAGACACATACCATCACGTGCAATCGCACCTTCACTGTATGACGTGTGTATCACATGCGCCACCACATGTCCTCACCTTAGCTATCTATGTGTTGGGACAAGTGGCAAGCACCCGTCCCTAGTTTATGGGAGTGCGAGCCGTATGCAACCCATGTAGCCACATGTTGGGACATGGTTGGCACGTGCACGACGATGCAATCGCCCTTTGACTGGGAAGGCAATTTTTTGGCGATCATGGAGCCCTTTTTAAGCTTTATTGAGCATTTTCGGCCCGTTTTTTATGGCTAACCTCATGTACACTACTTTCACGGATTCATACACGTGAAAAATCAAAAAATGGACCAAAAACAACTGAAATCCCTAATGGACGAAAAGCTGAAGAGCCTTCATTTCTAACCACTCGATCACGTAACTGCTTTGATACCACATGTAACACGTAGCATGAACCTTATTACGTGTCTCAGATCGTTCGTGAAAAGGAAACAAACAAAGGAAATGTGGAATACCTTATTTCAGTTCCATAATGACTTCTGAAGTAGATTTTAAGGCTGAAACGAGCTCCATTCTTTCAGGACTTTCACGAGAATCATCTTTCTACAATTTTCTCAAAACGTAAGCTTGTTTAATGGTTCAGAGAATCCATATGCTTACGAATGATATGAGCAACTGTAGGCGACTTTAACCTTTATATATAACTTCCATATCGGGCTTTCTCATCACAAACTCAATATAGGTCAGGTCCACACTTATCAAAATCTATTTTCCTCCTAAACTTCGATCCATTGACTTAGATCATTTAGTGGACCACTTTACTATCTTTATCCAGATCAAATTACATAACTTAACTAATATGCTATTGAAAAACCAAAAAAGACAATTAACTTTTGTCTAACTTTATGAGAAATGTCCAAATTGTCCAATACTATTCCCAGTAGTACTAAGCTCTATACTGGGGAGGTAATACCACCCTGAAGGAAAAGACATAGGCATGTCATTATTCAGGCAATGTTCTAGTGCAAGAGTTATGGTCGTCGTTTCATAATTTCCTAAGTAGGCATGTCATAGTTGGTGTAAGAGTAATGGTTGTCACTTCCCAATTTTCATAAGCTAGCCAACCTGAGGTGACCAAGATTTTATGGCTCTTCCAGTACATGTGGAGTCATGTGGATATTAAATTTTTTTTATGTGCCGGTCCTTGATGGCTATGCTTGATGACATAAAACGCACTATTTTCCAGTTTGTGTCGTTAATTTATGTGAGCAACCAAAGCCAAACCTGTCACCTTCTCACTGTCATAGCGAGACACTTATATAGTAATGAGCATAAAGGAAGTAGAAATGAATCTGAGCTCTGAAGAAAGTATCTAACCATTTAAACGAAATCTTTTTGAATTCCTTCAAATAAGGTGATAATCGTCTTCCACAACATTTCTTTTCTTTTCTTTTTAAAATTAACACTAGGTCAGAATACTTCAACAGTCTTAAATAGTTGACTATGAATTTTTTTATAGCAAAAAATCTGTAACTAATATTCATCATGTGTATAATCCTTCTTCATAATTTTTATGAATGTTTTAAGTAAAATATTAAAAATACATGATAATCCATTAGCTATATATTATAAATAATCTATTAAAATTATAAATCAAATAACAACCTAAATAATTAATAATAAAATTTAATGCATGCAATCATTTATTGTGTACTTAATAAGTAAACTAATAAAGAAGCATTCAAAGAAATGTATGGATTACAAAAGAGTGCATAGGAGAAAAACTATTTAAAGTCATATTTAATAAAGTAAAGTTCTAACAAATTTCTAACAAAAGTTATCAATTAACAATAATATTTCAAATGATTAATGCATCAACAAATAAAAATATAAAAGCAAAGAAATTTTTTTACAAAAAACTAATAATATATTAATGAATTTACAAATCGAATTTGATTTATCTAACACGATTCATCACCTTTTTTGAGTGTATATGGTTTAGTTTATATAAGAGATAGTTTAATCATAACATGATTCACTAATATAAAGAGGTAGATTTTTTGTTAAAGACCTACTAGACTTCTTAATAGAAGTTGGATCCAAATTCTACTAGAATATTTAAAGTCAAATTATATTCTTGACAAATTACCTATAAAAGGATAGATACTGCACAATAAGTTGTCATTACTATTACCATTAAATTTAATTAGAGATTTTTTTGCACAGTTAACACCACTCAATTTTCACTAATTTGAGCGTTAAAGTGTCTTTGCAAGAAATACACTTGACATTCTGAGTAGTTATTTTGCAAGCTTGTAACTTAAGACTAACCTGACAAGGCTACTCCAAATTCAATCTACATAATTTGGTATCTTCTATCAAAATATTTTTTAAAAATTAAATACTCTCACTTGGAAAAACTTTAAACTAGCAAAGGCACCATCTGATAAAGCAAACATACACAAAGAGGGGGGGGGTGAATTATGTGTGACTTAAAAATTTTTTGCAAACTAATTTCAATTCGGATAAAGACAGAATAAGTCTAGTTAAAAACAATTTTAAAACAGAAGGCGCCTGTTGAAATAAAAGGAACCTTTAGCAAGTTATAAACTGAAGGAACCTATTTTAAAATTGAAGGAGCCTCTTGTTGAATTGAGCACACATACAATATAATGTGGAAATATAAAAATTAAGAAAAGAGGGAGAAGGACACAGTCAATTTATACCGGTTCAACTTACAACCCAAGTCTACATCCAGTCCCCAAGTATCCAACTTAAGTGTTTCACTATTAAACTAACTAGTAATTTGACGAGCCTCTTAAAGCTCACGAGTACATATTTTTCAAGGTTTTCCAACCTTCCCATGAGTACATATTTTTCAAGGTTCTCCAACCTTCCAAACTAGTAGTATTTTGCTAGCCTTTACAAGCTCTCAACAAATGAAGAAGTAATTTGCTCTATATGAGCTTAAATGATCTCTCTTAAAAAGAATTTTCACTTCGTAAAACACAAGAGATTTGATAACAATATGACTTTCAAGAGTATTGATGCTATTGATGTATCTGGAGTATGTCCTCCATTCGCAAATGCAGTGACTCTTCCTTAAATACACATCTTCTTCAACTTATCTTTGCTTCTCTTACGTCTTGAATTGACTTTGAATCTTTCATATCATATTTGATAAAATCTTCCAGTATCCAAATGTTAAGACAAATGATCATATCATGGAACTGATTGTGATTTGTAAGATCCTTCTAGATATTGTGAAATCATTTCTAATAAATTAAACAAGTTCATAAAGAAGGTTTCTGTAATAAAGGAAGCATTTATCATATGATTTTATTTCCCTTTAAAACGTATGTTGTTACCTATACAAGTAAATAAATCCAATTTGAATTTTGAAATATAGGGAAGAAAGGCAAACGTTGTTTTTATAGAGGTTCGATGCTAAGACTTACGTCCTCTACCTAAGCTCCCACTTAGGATTTGACAAACCACTTTACTGCACACTTTTTAGTTCAGTGTGAACTCT
>JAOSBP010003750.1:0-11513 GCA_027563825.1 Erythroxylum mucronatum
AGTAAATGCAGAAAAGTAAGAAGACAAGATTTTTACTTGGTTCGATAGTGTATCACTATCTACATCCAAGGTTCCCACTTTCAGTGGTGGTTTTTCACTATATGAAGAATCAAGAGAAGAGAAAACTGATATAGAGATGAGTGTATGTTCTACATTGGCAAAGAGCCTTTCCAAAAACTCTCTTAGTACGCACAGGTGTACTCTAGCACTCTCTGAATCTTTTTTTCCCACTTTCTTTATCACCCTCAAAGATTGAATACAAGAAAATAGTAACTTGAAGTTTCTGCAAAAAGTGTGTTAAACTCTGTCTGATGCTTCTGCTTCTTTTATAGTTGAAGAAGATGAAGACTTTTGGACAAACATGCATGAATCTGATATGTCCCATGTGCCTCCCACGTGAGTTACTTATTCTCTTACTTCTGTCTATGTTTTGATTAGTGTAGCTTCTGATGTATTAATACGACTATGTTTTAAGCCCATTTGCTTCAGACTTGTTATGAAATCACTACACTTTGAGTTCATTAGCTTTTGACTTGTTTTGAGTCACGTGGGTGTGTCTGTGAGCTAAGTCATTTGTGTTCTGTCCGAATAGAATCTTTGAGAGCCTCTCTCTCTTTCACTCTTTAAACTTCAGACACTCTTCTTCGATTCTTCATGTTTTTTCATTCCTTGTTGTTTCTGAGTTGAGTTTGATGGAGTATATGTGATTTCCATCACATCTTTCCCTCCTACTTCATCAATCTTCAACTCAGATGAAAACTCGAGAGTGATTTGAAAAAATCCGAAACCCTAATTTTTGCCACTTCAGTGAGATCTGTCGAATCTGCCTTTGGAATCAAGGGGCTTCCATGATCTGTAATTATTCCCTGCAAAAATTAAACTTCATTTGTGTTAGTATTTTAGTTCCGAAATCAGAAGGATTTTTCTCACATTTTATTTTCTCCAAATTGAAGGTTCCCTTAGGGATTTGGTCTCTGACGAAATGAAATCGCACATCTATGCGCTTGGATCGTTCATGAAGGACTGGATCTTGACTCAGGTACCATATGCTTTGACTGTTTGTATATATTACTGGTGTTGTGATTTCTGTATTAATTTCCTTTAAAATTCCTGATAACCATGCTAATTCCTTTACCCCTTCTGTGATTGCATAATACTTTGCCTCTGTAGTTGATAAACATACCACTGATTGTTGTTGTGATTTCCAACTTATTGTGTTTGCTGATAGTGTAAAAATATATACTAAAATTGACTTCCTTGAGTCCTTATCTATTGCATAATCAACATCCACATAGCCATATAGAGATAGGTAATTGCATTTGATTAGCTGCCTTTTAGAGAAGCATAATCCATAGTTCATTGTTCCAGATATGTATCTGAGAACATTCTTGAACCCTTGCTAGTGTTCTCAACCTAGATTGGCCATGAACTTACTTAGGATACTAATAGCATAGGCTAAATCAGGCCTTGTGCATAGCATAAGGTACATTAGACATCCAACACCTACATCATACGGATAGTGAGCCATAGTCTTCTGTTCTTCTTCAGTTTTAGGACACTTGTTAGAAACCATCTGTAAGTGTGATCCTAAGGGTACTGAAGTAGGTTTAGCTTATTCCATATTGAATTGAGCTAGGATTTTCCTAATGTAATTCCTTTGAACAAGCCAAAGTTTTCCTTCACTCCTATGTCTGATTATCTGCATTCCTAGAAGCTTCTGAGCTTCCCCTAGCTCTTTCATTTCAAAATGAGTGCATAATTCAGTCTTAACTTCTTGAAATTTATTCAAGTCCTTCCCTGTAATGATGAGATCATCTACATAGACTAACATAAACACTGCTTTAGTCATTCCTAGATCTTTATAGTATAGGTAGTAATTATATGAACTTCTGATGAAGTTCATACTAGCAGCAACCTCATGGAACTTCTCGTTCCATTGTCTAGGAGCTTGTTTGAGTCCATATAAGGATTTTTACAATAGGCAAACATAGTCTAACTTATTTTTGTCCTCAAATCCGACTGGTTGCTTCATATAAATTGTTTCCTCTAGCTTTCCATATAGGAAAACTATATTGACATCCATTTGATGGATTTTCCAGTCATATGATGTTGCTAGGACTAGTATAAGCCTAATTGTCTTGAATTTGACTATAGGAGAGAATATCTCCTTGTAGTTTATTCCTTCCTTTTGTCTCAATCCCTTAGCTACAAGCCTAGCCTTGTAAATTCTAGGTTCTGCTTTTGTTACTCCTTCTTTTAATTTGAACAACCATTTGTTCTCAATTAATTTGGCTTTATAAGGTCTAGGGACTAAAGTCCAAGTTTTATTATTCATCAATGAAGAATATTCCTTCTCACAAGCTTCTTTATATTGTTTTGCATCTTTGCTTCTCATGGCTTCATCATAAGTTTCTGGAGCCTTATTTTCCACATTTTCAGCTATAAAGCATGCAAATTCAACCAAGTCTAGTTCAGTGTACCTCCTGTTAGGAATTCTAAGTCTTGGTTGCCTATCCCTTATGAATTGATAGTCTTGTAGGTTTTCTTGAGCATCATCTGAAGTTGGGTGTGAAGTTTCTTCTTCACCCTCACCTTCTGCCTCTTCTCTCCTTTCTTCATACTGTGTAGTACCTTCTGTAGGCTCTACATTTTCAGATTGTGTAGCACCACTTTCTTTAGGTTTTTGTGGTACATAAAAAGGGGTTGAATGGTTCAGTGACCTTAAATTTTTCTGAATTTTCCTTTGGAGGTCAGAATTGGAGGAATTCTTATTTAGCAGAGGGAATTCATCTTCCTTGAAGATGACATCTCTGCTTATGATTGTTTTATTGGCTCCTTTTGGAGTAGTAAGATCTTATATCCCTTTACACCTTCTGGATATCTTAGGAAAACTCCCTTGATTGCTCTAGGGTCTAATCTTCCTTCTTTCTATTGTGCATAGGCTGCACATCCGAAAGTCCTAAGCTGGGTGAGTTTTGGTTTCTTACCACTCCAAATTTTCTAAGGGGTCTTGTAATCATTAGCAGAGGTTGGAAGCCTATAAATTAAATATGATGCTGTCCTAATTGTTTCCCCCATAGAGAATATGAGCAACTAGAAGATAGGAGCATGCACCTTGTCTTTTCTAGGAGAGTTCTATTTAGCCTTTCAGCTACTCCATTTTGCTGTGGAGTAGCTCTTACTATTTTATGCCTTAGGATTCCATTCTTACTGCAATATTCTTCAAATTCTTTGTTGAAAATACTTCAATCTATTATCAGTCCTTAGGCATTTCAGTTTCTTCCCAGTTTGGTTTTCCACAAGGGTATCCCATCTTATGAAAATCTCTAGTGCTTCATCCTTTCTCTTAATAGGATAAACCCAACATTTTCTTAATCTATCATCAATGATGGACATGAAATACAAATTCCCTCCTACTGTGGGGACTTGAGCTGGCCCCCAGAGATCACTGTGAGCATACTCCATGATCTTTGTGGCTCTGTTAGCTCTCCTTTGAAATCTTGACCTGTGGTGCTTTCCAAGCACACAGGATTCAAAATCACTTCAAACACCAAATTAATCTCATAAAACTCTCAACTCTCAACCCATTTGATTCATCAAAACCACACACTCTCATCGTTTACCATAGCTGTCCTGTGCATACATTCCATGCAATATTACATCTTGCAATGATCATATCTTTTCACTCTGGTATCCAAAAATTACAAACTTTATATCGTTGGAAAGCTAGAAAGATAAGCTACAACTTCTATGAAGAAAACTTTGTCTAATTCTACCTAAATTAATCCAGTTTTTCCCTGGAAGTCAGAACACACATCCTGCCTTTATGAAAACTTGAAAATTGTCCCAAATTCACTTCGTCTCATGCAACATCATTTTTAACCATTCATAATTCCTATTTTCTTTTCCATAACATCTCACTTATGTCTATATATATATCACAACAATTCATGTTCAAAATCATCAACTCAAGTTGATAACTTCTTCAAGTGTACTTAATTCCAACTTAACCTCATCCTTAATTAATTCATATTCCAACTCCACCTCATCCATACACAAATTCACAATTCAAATCCATATACAAATCCATATTTCATTAATATCATAAATTAAGAGTTTTACAAACTTCAATGGAAATTTCGAGCCACAATACAATATTTCGCAAAATCCCAAAATACATAAAATACTTGAACTATAATTGCTCAACATGTGACTACAGCCTTGTTTTACATAAATTATTCCAAAACAAACAAAACATGCAAATTCGGAGTAATGCCTTGACTCTCTTTCACTTTATCTCTTGCTCATCACCTGAAGATGGGATGGAAATGGAGGTGAGCTTAAAAAGCTCATGGGTAACAAGTTTATAACGAATAACAAGCAAAATTGTTTAAAAAGTTCATTGTCATAGAAAATTCTTATTGATTCATAAAACTCATGTTTATCAAAATTCTTGTCAAGTAATCAAAATCACAAACAACACAATTTATGCATTTTTCAACTTATTCATAAATCATAAACACATAAGTACATCAGAATGGTTTGGGTAGGTCCGTAAACAAAACGTACTAACACAATTCCATAGAATGGTCCTATGTAGCCGTGAATAGAACGTACTATCGCAATCCTATATAATAGTTTTGCGTAGCTGCGAACTTAGGGGAGTCCGTGAAGGAGCTCCGTGCCACTAGCGGGTAGGCAGGAGAAGCCTTTAGACAAGTGTACTTGACATATAGAACGGACCAAACTAAACCCACATAACATGTAATTTATGACTTGAAAACAGATTGCCCAAAATGGCACTTTTTCGAAAACATGATTTTCTTAACATTTCACCACAAAGGCATATTTCTGAAACACAATTGTCCATGAACATGAATATTTCACAATTCATCATCAAAATCCATACATCTAAACATGTAGCACTTTCACAAATCATTCAAAAGCAATAAAGGCAACATTTATGAAGTAATTGAAATCATTTAACTATCTTGATTTGGACAAAAACATAAATGGCTCATTACTCAATTATAAACATGAAACCCACCTTGAAATTCCTTCCTTAATGCTTGTTCAAATTGCCTCTCCCTTTGCCTTTCCTTGATTCCCTTTATCAAAGACAAAACTACCATTCAATAGGGATTCAAATTGGAGAACCTATAAGACATGTTCACTAAAATTGATCCTAGAAAACTTAAACCCATGTATTTCTTAAGCTTCATAAATCGAAATCTTTCCAAAAATCCAACAAATGAAAAATGCTCTTACCTTGATTCTTCACCAAATGAAGAGTTTGTTGGCTCTAATGGAAGCTCTCATTTTCTTCTACCTTTTTCCCTTCTTGAATAACTTCAAATCACTCTTAAAGGCTTAGAAAAATTGAACCCTAGCTTGCTTCTTTCTTTTCTCTCCTTCTCTCACTTTTTCGTGCCTCTCTTTTCTCTCCTTTCTCTCCTTCACGCTTTTGGCTTCTTTCAATTGCAAGACACTCTTTTCTTCTTCCTTTTATGCCATTAATGATTGAACAATGTCCATTTTACCCTTACTTATATGCCTTGCCTTGAATCTTAAATGCTTAAGTGACTTGCCAATTTTGCCCCTTATGCAATCTTACCACCTTGACACTATAATTCAATTAACCTATGTCATATAATCTTACTCACATTAACTTGCTAATTAAATGCACAAAATAAAATGATTAATATATCAAGACCTCAAAATTTATTTAAATCATGCTTAACTTCAATGAATAAAATTCGAAGGCCAACACCAAGTGAAATAATTTCCACCTCTTGGAAGATCAGTGACATTAATAACATCGATGCAATTTTTTTAAGTCTTCACATAGAGGTCTATTTGAATAATTCCCATTAGCTTTATCAATATGTCTAGTGGCATTGAAATCACTAAGCAGGATCCATGGAGATTTGATGCTTTGATGGATATTCTTAAGCTTATTATAGAGAGAAATTCTATGATAATCATGATTAAAAGCATAGATAATTGAAATATCAAGAAGGAGGTTTTTAATGAGGATTTTTATTTCCAGATATATGATTTGATCACTGATGGATGAATTAAGAAGCTGAAGCACATCAGAGTTGTAGAAAACCAAAATTCCCCCATTAAGATGAGTATTTGAATTGGAAATAAGCTTCCAAATGCTGGAGAATAAGGTAAGGATGACATAATGATTGTGATTCTGTATGGTTTCCAAAATACCAAAAACCTATATGTTATTCATAGTAACAAAACTTTTAATGGCTTGTTACTTACTAGGGGAATTCAATCCCCTGATGTTCTATAAAGAGAATATCATTTTTTTCATAATAAAAGAACCAAGGTTATTCTTTCTACCTGATTTTCTTCTAAAGGTTGGTTGAAACCCTTCTTCAAGTAGGGAAGTAGGAGTGGGTTCAAAGTAAGGTAATATAAACTCTAGAAGTGTATCTATAGTAGTTGGTTTAGAAGCATGAAAGCATTCAATACAAGGTAATGAAGATTCTACAGGTGAATCTACAGTAGGCAATTTTGAGTCATTCTTTAAATTGGGTTTGCAAGTTCTAATATCTGAAATGGTATTAAAGGAGGGTGAAGTTTTACTGAGGTTCTCCTCATAAGGTTCCATACTTAATGAATCATAAGGATTACTAGACATATGTTATGAGGTTGTGGTATCGATATTGGGAGTGTCAAATGCTTGGAGGCTCCCAAATTGGTTCTAATCCACAGTTTCTTGCATCAATTTTAAAAAGATGCTAGTAATGAATATTTTTCCTATACATTTTTAGACTTCTTTAGTTTTCATGTTAGGGAGTTTCCAAGTATAGGTAACGTTGACTTTATCTTTAACTAGCTCTAAATTTTCATTTTTGTTCATTAAGGGAATTTTCTCAATTAAATCAGTGAGAGTGTCAATAGTTATACATACTCTTGTAAAATTGATTCTCTTTATTTCTGCAGTGTCTTGATCCAAGCACAAAGGTCTCCTCATGAAGCTTGCAAGATGCCTTAAACCTTTTGTTGTCTAATATTCTAATCGTGTTTTATGGATGCATATCCATAAAGGTATATTGGTCGATTTGATTTCATCAAAGATGACTCTAGATTTCTATGGCTGAATGAGGAAAAGCTTGTTGAAAATGTGCCAAGTTCCATCCTTAATCATATCGGTGACTAAAATAGTGGTACAAAATTGAAGAAAAAGATGTCTTCATTATTCAGAATGAATCAATCAAACCATATTATTTCTAATTACTCCAAGCCCAAGTTTTCATAGTAGTAAAGGACACCTTTTTATCAAGGAAGAAGCCTACCAATATGGATTGCCACTTCTGAACTCCAATTTGAAGGATGGATACTGGAGGAGAAACTATAAATCTATCAGTTGAAGGGTTGGGGGTAGTAGGATAATTTGACATCAGGGTCGAGGTTGCTTACCACTTGCACCCAAGTGCATTTGGTGTGAGCAGAAGGAACATTTAGGAATTTAGGTTTGTTCTGAAAAGTAAGGGAAGGATTTGAGGTGTTTGAGGTGTTACAAAGGTGATTACAGTGGAAGGTGTGAATGGAAGGAATAATTCAAACAAAAGGAGGGGCATGTTAGAATTGCAGGGTAAAAGCACTCATTGTTGGATAAAGAAATAAGGAAGAAAGGAAATGGTTTAGGATTTAAGACAAGTTTAAAGTTGAAAGAGTGATATATAGAAAGGAAAGAGCGGAAGATTAATAGGATAAAATGAAAGGGTTGAAGAGAAGAAGAAGCACCTATAACTAACTACAAAGCTAATGAGTTGGTCATAAGAGGAAGAAAGAGCTGAAAGGAACCAAAATGCAAAGGGTAAAGAGAGAAAACAATCAAAGATTAGAAGCTATTATCTCCGTCTTTAGCTACTGTTCACTCCATCTTCAAGCTCTAGTAGAAGATCAATAAGAGAGAATATAAAATAAGGTTAACAACTAGAAAATAAGAAAGAAAACAAGAATAAGATATCATTGTCATGAGTCATGAGCCTTGAATCTTTAATATTTCTTATTAAATCGTTGTCTATCTTTCAAGATTGACTTGTTCTTGATCAATAACCAACATAGAATGGCTTTCAAGTGACTTTTCCAACTATCTCCTGGCCTAAAAAACACCTCTTTCTTTTCTTCATCCTTTTTTTAAATCTAAAGCCTTAATTTTTAATGAGTAAAACAACCCTAGTATAGGATTGTGTTTCTAGCCATATTATGTTTGGCATGTTCTATAACCTTTTTAGAGATCTTAATGCTGACACATGACCTATAAAAGAACATGTAAGTATTGTGTTACTTGATCAATGTACCAATATGGGGTTGTGTAGGGCTACGAAGGATAAGTGAAATTAACCACCTTAGAACATGTCCTTAATATGGTAGCATGTAGGTGCTGTGTTCTTGGGTTCTTCAATTCTTATAGGTTAGTTTTGACCCAAATCTTTTTAAAATCAACTCCTTTTCCTTAAAAAGGTAAAAATAAGATCTGAAATAAAAATACTTCTCATTTTAAGTACTAGATCCTTCATAGTATCTAAAACATAAGCAATATGTTATGAAAATAGTGCTAAAGATAATGCATGCCTAGAATACAACAAACTCCCTCACACATAAGCAATTACTTATCCATAAGCAAAATAATTCTATCATTTAATCTTAAATAAGAAATAATTTCAAAACATATCAGGCAAAACAAATATGACAATAAAGATTTTTTTATCACTTATCCAATATAAGGATCATAAAAATGCTAAATAACTAACTACTTATATTAATTTACAAGTTGATTAAATTCATTTTAACTTCTAAACAAATTCATACCTCTTATTAATAAGACATGAATTTAAACAAAACAAGAGCATTAGAAGATTGTCTGAAAAGTCACCTAATCTTTTTACGCAAAAGTGAAGACTTTATTATGAATACCTTAGATTACTCAACTAGGTCACTATCTCAAATGGCTATTAGTATTGTTCTTTAAATTCAACTTTTTTTTATCAGTATACAGCCAACAAAGTGAATTATTTATGCTCTTGTTTTGTTTAAATTCATGTCTTATTAATTTATTACATCCATCAATTTATTACTCCCAGTACACAACTTCAATTCAAAATTTGAAACTCTTATAGATAGAATTTGAATTTGATGTCTCATGAAAAATGTAGCTATATGCTCTAATTTAATCCAAATAAAAAATCATCTTATTTGGATAATTACAAAGCAAGTTATGGTTAAATTACAGATGCATAATCAGTGGAAAATGTTACAGTTAATATTTTTCCAGCACACTTTAAACACCATTTACTCAATTAATCCAACATTATATCATTCCATAATCTATTACCCATAAAAATTGTTGGACCCCAAATTTTCTTGGAATTTTTAAATTATAAAGTGGCATTAAATGAGGAAATTTATGGTGACTTATTTGTGTGCAAAGAAAAAGAAGAGTCAAGAATATGAATTGTTATATGAGATTAAGAGAGGTTATTAATGATTATGATTAATTATGGTCTAAAGTGGTGTTTTGAGTTTAAATGAAATTGATAGTGAATACATTGTTTTAAAGTGGAAGTTGAAAATCAAGAAATAAAGAGAAAAAAATGTGAAAATTTGAAGAATTAAGAAAGTTTGACTTTTTGGGGATGAATAGTTGACTTTTTGATTTAGGCAGAATTTGAGATAATGATCTTCATGAAACTTGTAGCTTCTGTTGAAAGCTTTCTGTCACCATAAAGTATGATATTTTTCGATATCGGAATTGAAAGTTATGATTTTCCGAAGTTAAGGTTATTTTACTTTGTTTGAAAAATGCTATTAAAGGTAAGTTTGTGTGTACTGTGCTTTGAGGTGAATTCTGGACTGATATGTGTTGAAGTGAGTTAAGTAGTCTACATGAAAGTGATAGAAGATTTTCCTAGCTTTTCAATGATGTATTATATGTTATTTGTGGATGTAAGAATTGGAAGATATGAAATTGTGAAGTTTAGATGTGATATTAGGATGACTCATGTTTTGGCAGAAACTTTGATTGAAAAATTGACCTAGTTAGAGGTTGAAATTGCCTTTAAGTGCTCCATGAAAGTTTTATATTATGTTTTTATCTTTTCATTGGTGTAAAGTATGGAAAATTTGGACCATTGAATGTGGAGTTATGAATTTTAGAAGTTTCTGTTACTGTTTTGGCATGATCATTAGTGGGCAGAAACTTTGAAGTAGTTTTTGACTCCCTTAGAGGTCAAATTGATTTTTCTGTCCTTCGTGAAAGTTGTAGGTGGCTTTTTGATATTTTCATTGACATATAATATGACATGTTTTGATATTGGAGTTGAAAGATAGAAATTTTAGAAGTAATGTGATTGTTTAGGGAGGCTTTAAATGGGGCAGTGACTTTGATTGAAAATTTGATCACTTTAGAGGCTGATTTGGCTTTTGAGTTCTTCATTGAAGTTGTAGAGCTTCCTTTAAGCTTTCTATTGATACCAAGTTTGTTAAATTTGGAGTTCGGGATCAAGAGCTATGAATTTTTGAAGTTCAGTTTTTTTGTGAAAGAAAAGAACAAATTTCAAGTTTTCTCTCTGCCATTTGCGATCGCAAGCTGTCATTTTTCTCTGATCGCGAGCCGTGATCGTAGATGTCCCTTTTCTCTGAGGCTCGCACTCGCGAGCCGTAGCGACTGCGAGCCAACCCTTTTGGCCTCGGCTTTGCGATCGTGAGCTGGCCTTTTTAGCCGAGGCTCGCGATCGCGAGTCGGTCGCGACCGCAAGCCGGCTGCTACAGTGCGGCTTTAACTTTTGATTATTTGAAATTTCTTCATTCTTTTGATTATATCTTTTTTGTCCGACATCCGATTGACATGATTTTCGAAGCGTTGGATTCCTAAGACAATTATCTACATCCTCATGGGAAAATTATGAATTTTTGAGATTTAATTGGGGATGATTGATTTAATCAAAGTAAGTTGGGAAATTTTCTAAAAATGGTTCAGTATTTTGAGAAATTCTTGATCTGTGGAGATCAGATTGAATTGATTCTTGAGGTAAAATAAAATAGAGACATGGGGCTACAAGTCTTATGAAGGAACTGAATTTCAATTTAGCCCCTAAGCCTTTCAATTTCTGAATTAAATTTGGGTTTAATGTTCAGTTTTGGATAAGTAAGAGCTGAAAAAATTTTGGCCATAACGTTTGCTCTAGTCATCCAAATGAGGTGATTCTTGATTTGGATTAAACTAGAGAACTAGGGCTACAAATGTTCTGAAGGACTTGAGTTTCAATTTAGTCTGTAAGAATGTCAATTTTCGGATGGAAGTAAATTGCTGGATAACGTGTTAGCATAAGAATAGTCCGAAATGTTTGGAGCATAACTTTTGGATTAGTGCACCAAATTAAATGATTTTGGTGGTGTTATGAAATTGAGGCAATGAGGAACATTTCTCTAGAAGGAAGTTTTAGCAAATTCCTTCAATTTGATGATTTGAAAAATGTCCTAAGCTA
>JAOSBP010003817.1:0-11506 GCA_027563825.1 Erythroxylum mucronatum
TTGGAGATAGTGAAATCTCAGAAGGATTTATGAGGACTGGACGTAGCCCACGGTTTGGGGTGAACCAGTATAAAATTAATGTGTCAAAATTCTCTTAACCTTTTCATTATTACATTACTGCGATTTTAATTTGTTACATACGCAAGTTTTTAGAGAATCATCTTTGAACAAAAGTTATCGTAATTCTGAATTAAACAAAGTTTTGTTTAAAGAAGGGTTTTTAACGAAAAAGATTACACAATTCAACCCCCCTTCTTGTGTGTTGATTATCATTGTACTAACATGTGATTCACTTCACATATAAGCCTACCAAAAGCTTCTCTAAGCCTCTTAGCATTAGCACAAGTAATCGGTCCTTTTGGCATGGTCAATAGTTCATCCGATAGTTTACTTGTCTTTCGACTCTTTCCTGAGCTCACATCAAAAGAGAACTCTTTTCTGTTGTGAGGAACGTCCTTTTTAAGGGGTTTTCTAATCTGATCCTAATCTAACTCTAACTTGTAAAGATGTTTATCTAAAACGAATTTAAATTTCTACATGATAAGGATAAGGCGAAGTATTCCAGTTAAACTCCAACTTTTCAAGTGATCAAATTTATCCACTACAACAATCTTTGCACTTCATCCAAAATTTTATAATTATCTCCAATAATGTCCCAATTTGACGCATCCCCTAAAACAAAACCAACATTAATTTTTATATTTAAGCACCAAAATAAAACAAAGGAGATAATATCAAATAATATAGCAAGATGAGATCTTATCAAATTCTTCCACATCGGACTTATGTTTATCCTCAAGCATACATCAATTTAATACATTAGTCATCTTCATAACATCTCATCTTTTTTCATGTTATCTAGAAATTTGCAAAAACTAATTCACATTTAAGGGTTAAGATGAAATAACGATCGAGAGAATAAGTACTTATAGGACATATTGTTAAAACATAGCATCTCATCAATTCCATCAAAATCAAATGAGCAAGAGTTGACACCCTCTCAAAGATTTCACTCTATACACTCAAAGTGTTTAGAGTTCATTAAGCTCTCAAATCAAAACATAACAAGTTATTTCCATAAGCTTACTTAAGAATCATATCTCCACTACTAAAAAAAATGACCCTAATGTATAAATTAAAGGAACTTAATAATGGTTGTATCATGGCTTAGGTAAGGTATGAAAAAGGAACTTTTTGGCTAAAGAAATTGAAGAAAATCATGCAAACTTATCCACACAAGTTTTAACTTAAATTAAAATTTACTTGATTCAAATGACATCTCTTTCAATCACTTTTTCTTTTCTTTTGTTTTTCCTTTTTCTTTTGTTTTTCTTTCCAACAACAATATTAAAGATGATATTTTTTTAAACTTCTTCTCCATTCTTAAAAAAAAACAATGCAACTTGAATCATCTAATTTACTTTTCATGCAATTAGTCAAAATCTTGTGCAAATAAACTAATATAATTCCTTCAATTTAGGGGTTTAAAATTATTAAGGATATCAAAAACAAAAAGAATAAAATGGGCTTGTAAAAAGGTTATTATGCAAGAAAAGAAAGGTTAAGGCTCAAATTATTTCTTAAGGATAAAAAGTAAGGTAGGCTTATTTATGTCAAAAATGGTTATCCTAAAAGTTGTCATCATCTTTATACACCATGTTAAATTGTCATTTTGCACTTATTTGGTATATAAATCTCTCCTATGTGTTGAAATTATTATTCAAAATTCATGGATTTGTTTCTTAATTGTTTTCAAATGATTTTCAACACTTGGGAGAAGAAATTGAATCAAAAAGAGGCAAGGAAAGTAAAGATAATCTGAAAATTCCAGATTGGCATCAAATTTAGTGACTAAGCATGGGCACGTGTAATGACAAAATCTATCTACAAGATTTGTTTTTAAAATGTAGATCCGATCCACTTCAAATTTTTATGATTTAGAGAATCAGATTGCATCCTTACTGATGGGGATTGACCACCTAAATATGGAGGGAGATTATTTGCAAAAGACCATGGAAAAAAGAGGAGATCAAAGGAGATAAAGAGGGATTCACTTTACTATTCACGCAAATCACTTTAGGGGATATTTTTTACATTTCTGTAGTTTTTCTTCTTGGTTTTTGACAGCCATAGTTAGGTCTTTCATTTTCTACAGTATTTCTCTAGGAGTTTTCGAATTTCTAAGAAAGACTAAGGATGGATACTTTACATTTGTCATTTCTTTGTTGAATTTCACTTTTGTTATGAGTAGTTAAATCCCTTTTCTTGCCTGTTATCATCTGTTATATGTGAGATGTTCCAACAAAGTTTGTTTTGTTGATAGATATTGAGAGCCTTTCGAATTGCTTTTATAATGGAATTGCTTGATTTCTAGGATACGCAGCTAGGGATTTATTTGTTTAATAGCCAGATTAGTGCAATATGACGTTTAGTTTTGCTAATCACAAGTGGCAATTAGGATTACCTTCTTTACGTTAAAGTGGAAAATTCTACGAAGAAACTCATCTTGATTAAATGCATGTCGTACATGTGTTATTTTGTTCATCGGTTTCTTAGTTCTTAAAGCTATTACTCAATTGAACTTACGATTGTATCTAAGTTATTGATTGATAAGAATGTTTAGAATACATGTTTATATTCATTTACATTTAAGAGAAAACATCACCTAATGAATGTTTGTTGATGAATTGAATTTTATATCAAGGATCCATTTTAGTGTAATAACATCAGTGAATTGAAACCAAGGTTTGTCTATTAAATTTTTAGATCCAATTACTTTTGTTAATTTTTGATTTTTGTTATTTCTAATTTCTTAAATTACGTGAACTAGACCCCCTATTTGTTTTAGTTTTAAACTTGCCAATCTTTACCTTTGAAAATTCCTTATGGGAATGATCCCTGCTTTCCACTACTACATTATTTTATATTGACGTAAGTTGGTTTCTTTTTAAATTTAATTGCAGGCGACAACAGTACCAATTTTTGGCACCATTGCTAGGAAATTTTTTAACAAATTTTTAGTGATGTTTTTGTTTTTGTTTTCGGTTTCGTTGCTCTTAGTTACTTTGTCTTCTGTTTGTTTTAGTTTCACAGTTTTTTTTATTTTTCGATCTTTTAGCGGCATGACTCACTTTTAGTATGCTTTTGATATTGATTTTTGATATTGTTCTTATTATGATGATAAGTTTCCATCTGTTGTGACTTCTAGGTTTGATCATCAAGTGGCAGATTTCACACCCTTAGCCGCGCTACCGAGGGATGACCAACAAACTAAGGTATGTGAAGTTTGCTCTTTTTTGGGTTATTCTTTTTGTGCGTGTCCTATTTTGTAGGATACACAGTACAAATTTGCTTATCCATCGAGCTACTATCAAGAGCAGCCGTACTTCTAGCCAGAGCCTCCACCTCTACTATCGTCACCACAAGTTGATGGATGTCTTTGGAGGAGATCGTAATAAGTTTGGTGACAAGCAATCTTCAATTTCAGCAGTCTAGACAACCGTATATGCCTCGACAACATCAAAATACAACATCCGATTCCGAAGGTAAGACTTCCTTGGAAGATATAGTTCAAACTTTGGCCACTAACACTTTGACGTGTTAGCGAAATACTGAAGTAAGTATCTGAAATATTGAAAATCAACAAAGAAATATTGAAAATCAAATAAGCTAAATAGCAACTACCATAAATCGATTGGAGGCACAAAATTCTGGAAATTTTCTAGCGCATCTGGAGATCAATCTCAAACAAAGTACAAAGGCTATCACATTGCGAAGTGTTAAGGAATTGTAGGAGCCACTTCTGAAAAGTTCCAGAAGAGAGGTAGAAGAAGAAGCAATGCAAAAGGCACCTTCATAACCAGAAATGATGCAAATAATCTGCAGAATATGGTGGTTCTGCCTTTTTTTCTGAGTCAATTTGTTAAGGCAAAGAAGGAAGAACAAGCGGAGTTAGAAGAGGAAGAGGTTACAGTTCGAGAAAAGATGAATGATGTGCAACCTCCTAAGGTAAGCGATGCAGTTCATGTTATCGCTAACTGAATTTTGTTTCCTTTTCCTAGTTGTTTACAGCTAAAAGAAGAAGAAGAATAAGAGGAAGAAAAGTCGCTAATCACATATGAGTTGAGCGAGTTGTGGGCAAATGAGCTGAAGATCAAAGGTGACGAGTAGAATGTTGAGTCTCTATACCCATTGGCGATACTCTTACGAAGACCATCCTGGTGTGAGAAGGGCGATGCCCGAAAAGACGAGTTGACATTAGAGTATGATGGTGAAACGATGAAGTTCCACTCATCAGAAGTCATGGAGCATCGTGATGAGAAGTTGCTCCAGGCTCCTCACAGAGTTTGAGCATGCTTCCTATTGGACTCAAACATCTATTCGATAATAGATGATGTACATATGCCAAAGGTCAAGCTTCTGACCTTAAATAAGCACTTGATGGGAGGCACCCCATCCGTGTCCTTTCTTTTGTGTGTTTTTCTCTTCAATGCATATCTTTTGAGTGTTTGCTTTGAGCGTTTTACTTGTTTTTTTTTGTTTGTTTGTAGGTATTTGAAAAGGAAGATGCAATCATTCATTTCAAAGTTGCATATGGCGTCTTCAATCTAGGGGAGTACTTCTATTCCCATCCCTTTTTTGTGCTTGTATTAATTTAGGACAATGCCCATTCTAGGTGCGGGGGAATTTGTTACAAGAAGTTGGGTTTCCACAGTTGACCCGCATCACCACCAACTATCCCAAGCTAATTTGGATGACCGCCTTAGTCGTCTCGAACAACGAATGCACCAAACGGAGCACAACTTGATGGCTTATTGGGAGTTTCAAGGATTCCAACCTCTGTACCCACCAACACCATAAATTTGGCAACCATAAATAGAGAAGCATTCTTTCCTCTTTCTTTTATATTTTGCTTCTTTAATTTTATTTCTTAATATTGAGGACAATATTGGTTTAGGTGTGGGGGAAGGAATTAGAGTTTTTTGTGTGTGATTCCTTTTGGTTTTTGCATGTTTGATATGTATGTTGAGCCATTAAGCTTTATCATATTAGTTTGGATGAGATTGAGTGTATGCATGAAATTAAATTGGGCTATGTGAGTCTTAAGTGAATCATGCTGATTGATTGCAATAATCGATCCTGTAAACTTAATCAAAATTTTGACATTTGAGTGATTAGGTAATTTGTGGAATTAAGGTAAATTTTTAAGTTAAACAAGTGAGTAGAATTGAACTTTAATGACATCATTTTTATGTCATTCTACTTCTTTGTCTTGTGTAATTCTCCTCTAATCATGTTTGCCTTCAGAACTTACACTAAACCGGATTGAAATTGTAAGATAATGCATGTTGGCAAAATTTTTGAAAAGAGTTGTAAACATATTTTTTAAGGTTTGTTTTGGTTTATTTTGTTTTCAAGTCTTTTGAATGCTTGGGGATAAGCATTGTTTAGGTGTGGGGGAGTTTGATAGGTTATTAATTTACATATCAATCTGGGATATTTGTGGAGCATATTGGATGGATATAAATTGTCCTAATTATGGTGTTGTTTTGGAGAAAAGAAGCTAAAATTGGCTAAATTGGAGGAGAATAGCATACCTAGTAACAACCAAAAGGAATTGACAAAACAACAGACTAAGAAAAAGTATAAACGACAGCTAGGAATTAAAATGTACAGTAGCTGCTGGGAGGAACAAAAACGCGGCAATCTACAACAAAAAAGGCAACAGTTTGGGACAAGATAAAAACATTCGGTAAAGAGGACAAAAATGACAACAACAGAAGATAAACGTCAGCAGCCACAAGACAAAAACGACACAGCAGAAGAAAAGAAGAAACATCTAGCAAAAGACCAAAAAAAACAAAATTAACCAAAAGAAGCAGAAAAATAAACGACAGTCCAAAACGCAAGCAGAGAAGAAGGAAACACAATAACAGAGAAAAAGAAGAGAGTAGTCCAAAACGCAGTGGATTAGGCGACGTGGAAGGCAATAAACGTTTTAAGGGTTTTATTTTGAAAAGAAAAAAGGAGGGTTTCGTTTTTAAGAAGAAGAAGACGTCTTTTGTGTGGAGTACGAGGGCAGCTTTTTAAATAAAGCAAAAAGGCAACTGCTAGTTTGAAACGTGCATAGGTTTTTGGGCAGAAAAGAATATACGTAGGCGGTAGCTAGACCAGGTTTGGAGGACATTTTTTGGAGCTTGGCAACAGTAAGCAATTGGACCTGAATTTGGATACATCATTACGGTGAGTTTTATTTTCCATCTTTTGCCTTCAAGGGAGAGTAGGTTGCGTGGGTAGAGTACTTCAAAGTTCTGGAAATCTCCAATGTTGTTCTCCTTTAACTTTCTTCTGTAAGAATAATTTTTTTTCAATAATATTCATATGTCTTTCTTATCAATGACTTGTAACTATTTTTTTTATTCTAGTTAGAGGATTATATTGAAACCTTGATTCTTAATCAATTGTGAGATTGAATAAGTTTTAGTAAATTCAATCATGCATGGGTATTTAATCATTTCCTGAATTAATTGATTTTATAATAGTTTTGAGTTTTATTGAATAGATGCATATATTCAATAATCCTGAAATAATCTACTGCTAATTAAAACTACGAACCCATAGTTGTTTGTTGGTTTTAATAAGTGGCAATCAACATAATTTTATTTTCGCGTTAAGAAGTTTAATAAATGTCATGGAATTAATTAATCTGATTGCAATAAACCATTGACTTTATTGGTTAGATTTGGGTCTTTCTAGATTTTAAGGCTATCCAAACGCTAAATCCTATGAACTGCCTCTGGAGTTGTTTTTCGATTAGGGAGTAATTATTCGATCTATTTGTGATCACCGTACAAGGTAAGTAAAGATTGGTTATTATAAACCTGTTCTTAATAACTAGAACCAATTTATTCATAAATATGTTAAATTACTTTTGCGTCAATGATCAATTGCATGAATCAAGGTGGAAATAAATTCCTTTAACTAGAAGTGAGTTTTATTGAATTTCAAATGAATTAGTTTTTGTTATTTTTAATATTGCGCTTTAACATAATTTCTGAAACCCTCATTTTTTACTTAATTGTTTAAAAGAGATAAACCATCATTCTTAGAGGAGACGACTTACTCTATTGTGCTACGTTAATATTCTGAGTAGGTTAATTATTTTTGGTTGATTTGACACTTACTAAACATTAAATTACATAAGACGAGATCTCACCTTATGAGATTTCTCGCCTTATGTAATTTAGTTTTCTAGAGTGAAGACATTAAAATTTCAGATGATCTCGCCATTTGAGATTTAGTAGTATGATATTTTAAGACCCCTTTTTCCCTTTAGCCAACAATTTTTTTTAAAAAAACAAGCAAGTGCAAACTATATATAAGCAAAACAAAATCAATAAAAACTATCAAATTTTGGGTTGTCTCTTAAAAAGCGCAATTATTTAACAACATTATGCTCGACATTGCTTTTTCCTCACTAATTTCTACAAAATTGCAGTTTTGTACTCCCTAAGTAGTGCTACTAGCCCTTCCTCTTGGTTTTTAGTCAACCTTTTTGTATTGTGGGTAATAACTTTCTATCACCTAAATAGACATACTTTAGGTGATCAGGTAACACCTTTAATTCTATCTTTGGAGCTTGTAAAACATAAGGTAAGATTTTCTTGTGAGTTATAATAAGTTCATCATTTAAAGTTTCCGAATCTATTAGCATTGTTGATAATGATTCTACAACTTCACAAGTTTCATCAATTTGCTCATTCACTTCCGATTTAACCTTACACTCCAACTTATCTTAAACACTCTCTTCTTTAAACATATCCTCCACAAATGAATCCACAATATCCATATGATAAACGGATTGAAAATCATTCGGGCACTTCATTGCTTTAGAAATATTGAACTTTACTATTTCTCCATCAAACTCTGTGGAAAGGGTACCCTTGTGCACATCGATTACTGTCTTAGCTATTTTTATAAATGACCTACCCAATAAAATTGAAGCTGAATTTTCAACACTATCTCCATCCATTTTCAAGATGAAAAAATCCACTGGAAATACCAAACCATTAACTTGGACTAAAACATCCTCAATAAATCCAATAGGAAGCACATACGAATGATCAACTAGTTGGATAATCACATTAGTTTCTTGTAAAGAATTTAGTTTTAAAGTTTGATAAATTTAGTATGGCATAACATTAATAGATGCACTTAAGTCTAGCATGGCACGCTTAATTTTTCTATTACCAATAACACACGGAAGTGTAAACATACCTGGATCTTTGCAATTTTCTGGTAATTTCCTATTTATCACAGTTGATACGTGCTCACCCAAAATCATTCTCTCCTTGTCCTTCAACTTTCTTTTATTTATGCACAACTCTTTTAAGAATTTTGCATATTTTAGAACTTGCTTGATGGGTTCCATAGGTGGTATATTGATTTCCACCCTTTTGAAAGTTTCTAAGATCTCTCTTTCATATCCATCATCTTTTAGTTTAGTCAACCTACTAGCAAAAAGAGGTAAACGTGCATTAATTGATATTGATGAAGATGAATCATTTTTTTACCTTTGTTGATTCTTAAGTTGGAAATTCGTTGTTCTTTTCTCCATCTTCGTGCTTTTCTATCTCTATTGGTAAAGAAGTTCCAAATTGAATTTTCTTACCACTTCTCAAAGTCATTTCACTCACATTCTCCTTAGGATTCACCACCGTTTGGGAACTTAATTTTCCTGATGTTTGCACTTCCAATTTACTCACCGAGGTGGCTAATTGAGTGATATGATTTTCTAAATTTTGAATGCTTGCCCTTGTTTCTTGTTGAAATTGTTGAGTATTATTAGCAAGCGCCTTAACAATTTCATCTAAAGATATACCTAAATTTGAAGATTGAGGTTGAGCATATGTAGGAGTTTGAAGTTGTTTAAAAATGTGAGGTTGATATCGTTGTTGGCTTCTTTGATTTCTATAGTTTAAATTTGGATGATCTCTCCATCTTGGATTGTAGTAAATGGAATAAGGGTCATACTTTTGTTGAGATTGATTAAGATAGGCCCCTATTGCAGTAGCTTCTTGAAAAGAGTTTTGTTGCAATATAGGGCATGTATCTATAGGATGTCCAGAGAATGAGTATATTCCGCTTCATTTTTTCCGAATGAAATTAACCTACAACCATTTGATAAACTAGAGTGGTTAAATAAGAGATTTTATCCTCAAGGTGTGTGTTACTTACCTCATTCATACTCTTAATAGCTCCATCCATCCTTGTCATAAATTGTTGAGAATTTTCGGCTATAATTGATATCAACTATTTAGCTGCCCCAGGTGTTGTGTTTACTAGAGCTCCTCCACTAGCTACAACGACCATACTTTGATTCATTGGCAGTAGAACTTTATAAAAATATTGAATCAAGAGTTGGTCAGGATTCTGATGATGTCTTTTGGATTTAATTGAAAGCGTGCGTAAAGACACAGACTAAGCATAATGTCTGGTCTTGAGCTTGTAAGATATATTAGTGACCCAATCATTCCTCTATACTTTGTTTCATCCGTAGCCTTTCCTTCTTCATCCTTATCAAGTTTAGTTCCATTATATAAAGGAGTACCCATAGGTTTGGCATTTTTAAAGTGGTACTTCTTGATGAATTCCTTTGTGTATTTGTCTTGGCTAATGAAGATTCTTTTTTTTGTTTGCCTGATTCGTAATCTGAGAAAGAAGGATAGTTCTCCCATCATACTCATTTCAAACTCTCCCTACATCAATGATGAGAATTCTTCATAGAAGGATTTATTAGTAGTACCAAATATTATGTCATCAGTATATATTTGTTTTATGAGCAAATCATTTCCCTTTTTCTTAATGAATAAGGTTTTATCTACCTTTCCTCTTTTAAAGTTATTCTCAAGCAGAAAATTACTTAACCTTTCAAACCATACTCGAGGGGCCTATTTTTGACCATATAGGGCTTTAGTCAACTTCATCACATAATCAAAATGGTTTTCATCTTCAAAACATGAAGATTGCTTAACAATCACTTCTTCACTAATATATCCATTTAAGAAGGCATTTTTGACTTCAATTTGGAATAATTTGAAGTTTCTATAACATGCGAATATAAGTAAAATTCTAATTGATTCTAGTATAGCAATAGATGCATAAGTTTCATTAAAATCAATATCTTCCTGTTGATTATAACCTTGAGCTAAAAGTCTAGCTTTGTTTCTCACCACCTTACCATTCAAGTTTGTTTAGAAATATCCAACGAGTTCTAATGACTGACTTGTTTTGCAGACGAGGTACTAGATTCCAAACTGTGTTTTTTTGTCAAACTGATTCAATTCCCCTTTCATAGCTGATACCCAATTTTCATCAATAATAGCCTCTTCAACTGTTTTTGGTTCTAATTGTGAGATGACAGCAACAAAGTTGTTCTTAAAGGAATATGTTAGCCCCTGAATTTATTTATTTATTTATTTAAGCATGATTAGATTAATTTAAGGTCTTGATGAGTAAATTATGTTGACATTAATTAGTAAGGTAGTATTAATTAGGTTAGGTGGCAGAAGTTAGCATGAATTAAATTGAAGTAAAGAGTTAGGTGATAAATGCATTAAAGGTTTAATGGGCTTTGGGCCATAATGAAGTATGAAGAGAAAAGGAAATAAGTTGGGTTTAAGTTGGGAATGGAAAAAGGCTTTGCCTTAAAATTGTATTGGGCTATTGGGCTTTGGGCTTAAGTGACTTAGTGGAAGTATAAATAAGAAGAGAAATAAGTGGGATGTAGGAGAAAGAAGATAATGGACGAAATTGAGAGGGAAAGAAGAGAGAGGGAGTCGTGGGAGAAGAAGGAGAAAGAAGAAGAAAAGAAAGGAAGCTAGGGTTGAGTTTCTAAGTGATTCAAGAAGGTGTTTGAAGTCAACCCAAGAAGGAAAAAGGTAGAGGAAGGCTTAAGCTACATTCTGATTCAAGAAACCCCTTGATTGAGGAGAAATTTCAAGGTAAGTTATGGTTTCAAGTTTAGTTTTTGGATGAGTTTTGGTTTAAGAAGCTTAGAAATAGGATGGGTTTAGTGATTCTAGAACCAATTTCATGCATTGGGTCATGTAGGTTTCTAATTTGAGTTATGTTAATTTGGGATTTTTGCTTTTCTTGAAGAGGGGCAAGAAAGAGGAGAAGAGCAAGAGGAGGAACATCCTTAAGCAAGATTTAAACAAGGATTAAGGTGGGTTACATTTTTATCTTTATGTTAATAAGTTATAAATTCTATTCAACTAATAAAATTAATGGTTTCCAACTACTTTTGAAGTGAGAATTGATTTTACTTTGAATGCTTGTAAGTTGTTCTATGATTGTAATTATGTGAGAATTGTAGCAGTGTGTGCCATTTGTTTGAAATTGTTATGATGGTTGAGTTGACTTGAGTAGATTGAGTTAAATGAACATGGATGTTAGTGTGATTATGAAATATGATTTATGCATGGAAATCCATTTTTCAAGAATA
>JAOSBP010003828.1:0-11505 GCA_027563825.1 Erythroxylum mucronatum
ATCCATTTTTAGGGGAGGTGCTGTCCAAATTTTCCTAAATTTGGGCAGCAACTTCGCTTAAGGTTTAGACCCTCTTAATGAGAGAATTCGCTATAGAAGTCTTCTAGAAAATTGTAGAACATGTTAAGATCTTGAAAACGGTATAAAATGGGTTAGTTTTCAACTTATGATGAAAAAGTTATGAGCGTTTAAAGTTAGCTGCCCACTATGCAATTAGGTTTCCCGAATTACTGTTCACTGGTCATTTTGGGCTGAACCTTCGGATGGATTTTTCGCCCCTTTAGAGCGGGAATCGGAATTTCCATCCTTCCTGAAAAATGTAGAGGGTCTTATTATCTTTAAAACGAGGTATGATATGTCCTATTCGGAGTTAGGAGTAAAAAGTTATGAGGGTCAGAAATTGACTGGTTACTATTCATATGGTCAAAAAAATCACTATTTATTTGGTCATTTTTCCTATTCATTTGGTAAGTAGCTAGAAAGTAACTTTGGACCTTCTAAAGAACCGAGCTAAGTTTTTTGTATGAAAATGGATTTAAGATGAATAAGATTTTAAAATATATATATATATATCGGGATTTTTTGGATTAGTCTAAGGTTTCCAACGCGGATTCGAGTTCCAGTTTGGTTTTTCGTAAGAGGTTGGACATCCGGTAACGGGTTCCAACACAAATGTACATTCAAAACACATTTATCATCGAACCGAGGTTTGACATTTAACAATCATATTATGTGCACTTATTTCATCTCATTCACATACAAGTAGCACTTTGATATCTTCACATTTAACAAACTCCTCAAACATCCACTATTCGGGATCAGTATAATCACATTCATATCTCATTCATAATCACTCATTTCATAGCATAAACAAAACAAACAATAAAGTAAGACTATCTAGGTCTACTCACAGTATGCTCCAGATTAGCATTTGCTTCTAAGGTCTGGAAACGTCTGGATTATGGCGCTCTATAGTTCCTTTATATCATGCAAAACATACACATATCACAATGTTAGACAATTGTATAAGTGTCTATAGATGCACACATATGTATATTAAATATGTACAAATGCATGTTCAATGACATTTCCGGATGTATATCCTTAATACTTGTCTCATAACTAATTATCAAGATCTTTGAATCATTCCTTATCACTTAGAACACTCTTCTTATGTTAATAATTCAATCCTACTTAATTGGGCTCATTTAATATCACTAACAAGCCTAGACATCTCATTGAACAACGTCGATAAGTCAATCATTCATAAACGAACATCTCTTGGGAAAAATGCCATAACTTTTACTGTAGATCTCGGATTAATGTATCTTTGGATGGTTTTGAAGAGAATTTTTAGATCTACAACTTTCGTGAAGACTCCCAAATGAGATTTTTTCCAAAACACACGGCCATGTGAATTCACAGGGGTAGCCCGTGTTTCTTTAGGGTCTGGTGGTGTTTTTGCATCAAAAATACATGGGCAGTGTGAATTTACACGGCTTGACCATGTAACCTTTAGGTTTACTTAATTCTCCTTCTCCAAAACCCCTCTAATGGATCCTACACCCATTATAACCTCACTTCAACTCATAATCTTCCCAAATTCACCTCTTCTAATGCAATTATCACTCCATAACCATTCAAACACCAATTAGATTTCATTCACTCCTAATTCTTAACTCATTTTATTTATAATCTCAAGTGGATAACTTCTTCAAATATACCCTATTTCAACTCAACATAATCCATGCACATTTCATATTCTCCACTTGATCATAAACACCCAAAGTATAACACATTCTCATACACTCAAAACATAACACAACATAAACATTCATCCAGAAATTTTGTTACACCCAGTTCATAATTTCACGTCAAAATTTGGGGATTCTTAAAGACAGAATTTAAATTCTATGTCTTCATAAGAATTGTAGCCATATGTCTCTAGTTTAACCCCAAACTAAGAATCATCGCAATTGAACAACTATAGAAGAAGTTATGGCTAAAAGACTGAAGCATACTCAGAGATCATGTTGCTGCAACATTTTCAGCTCAACTATCAAATTTTGTTTCCAAATCTTACCCTAACACAACTCATACCAAAATCACCTTTTCTACCCCAACACTCCTCATTCTCAACCCCATTTCAAATCCAAAACATTCACAAATCAGTTCATGATCTATATTTTATCATTAACCAAAAACAGAACACGTATATTTTCCCATTCATAATTGATTTTCTACACTCATCCTAAAACCATTATATGGATCATCCAACTTCCAAAACATCTCTATAATAAATCATAGGTCATTAATGACCATTAATAGTTACAAAAACATGACATTTATATAGATTTTTCACCATCCACGTCACACACACACAACTCATATAATCAAGTCATCAATCCCACATTTCTCATCATTCTAGTTTCATTTTAACAATACCCATAACATTTAAAGAATAACTTACTTGGTTTAGCTTCAATTCTTCAAAAACAACAGTTAGCCCTAGCTCCCAAGCATCACACAATCATCACCTTGAAGGAGGTAAGGATAGGTTTTTCTTGTGGCAAATTAAAGAAACAATAAGATGGAAGTAGCAATTGAAGGATGGAAGCAAGATGTAACTTTATGGAGGTTTGGGTGGGTAAAGATTCATGAAGGAGAAGAAGAGAAGAAGAAGCCACGAAAATAGGAGGAGAGCAAGAGTTAAAATGAAAGACAAAACATTTATTTGGTCTTTAAAGTGAAGAGTGTCGTGAGAGAGAGGAGTGATGAGTGGCAAGTGTGGTGACATTTGCCACCTACCACTTGTCATCTTTTTATGGTTCTAATTGGTCCCCTTTGATATCTAGTCCATTTAGCTCCAGTTTCTACTCCAATTGACTCCCAATTTTTCGTGACTTTTGTCAATAAATCCTAAAGTCATTTATCAAAATTTCCATTGCCATTGGACAGTAATTTTTACTATCATTTAACAATTTTTTTATCACTTGGCAATTTTTCCTAGTTAAAAAATGCTCAACAATTTCTAGAAATTTCTCCAAAAATTCTAGAAATTCTAAATCAACAAATACACTTTCCAAATCAATTTTTTTAACACATAAACCCGCATTTCTCAATATACTCCCTTATATAAACAATTATACCTGGAAATTGTTAATGAATGCATTTACAATTATTTTTATGCGCACAGATTCAATATTCACGTGTATGTGCATATCATATAATACATGAGCATAAAATGTGTTTCCTAATTTCTCAAAAATTTCTCTCATTTACTATTTTTTCCTTAACATGGGTAACGGGATGTTATATTGTACATCATCAATTCTTGTCTAAAGGAGTAGTAAAACGTCGGTCGAATGAAGGTGGAGCAGCTCCTTCATCATCCTCGTATAAGTTACATGTTATAGAAAGTTATCCAACACATTGCATGATTTGTTTCCAATAGTTGTCCATTATGTTAGCTCTTACCATCTATGTTTAATTAACCCATTAATTTCTTACATCATCCACGACAGTTCTTGTCTGCTACATATAACAAGTTGTTTTGATTGTCTTACCAAAATGACACACATCCACACCATGTATTGGTCACACATGCAATGAATTTTATGTCCCTCACATATACTCCTTTATGAACGTGGCAACATGAGGTTTTCAAGCATTCCTGTTCCAAAATAATAAGAACCTTTTCATGTACATAACAGCTGCCATTTAAGACTCATTCACATGTACATGTATTATTTCTTGTACAAAATAATTAAGTGCTTTAAGAAAAATCTGTCCAATTTCGGTAGGAGTTTCATGTCCACTTATTAACATGTTGCACCCAAATATATGAACATCTAAGTTGGATTGATTTACTTTAAGTGTCCTTAACTATGGTTGATTCTCTCACACTTAGCTTACTTGGTTTATGTCGTTATGTTTCAGCCCAAAAATGCGTCCAATTTACTCCACAATAATTTAAAACAAGGTCAATCTTGATTTATCATAAATCCATTCGATCGAATTTATTTTTTGGTCCAGTTCTAAACCAGTCAACTCCAATATTTTTTTATTATCATTTGACTTTAATACTTGTCTCAAATATTGTCAAATCATTCAGGGTTGGGTCCCCAATTCACCTTCTAGCGAAAATAAAATGTACATTCACCCAGAAACATCATTCATATAAAATGAAATTTTATAAACACGTGAAAGGAGAAGTTTGGGTTTTACAGTCACCCCTCTTTACAAAAATTTCGTCCTCAAAATTTAATTAAGCGTATAATGACATGCTCAAAATAAATAAAGATATAACGCACGCATTTGGTGCTCAGGCTCCCATGTAGTTTCTTCTACTGCATGATTCCTCCATAACACTTTAACTAAAGGAATAATCTTATTATGCAGAACCTAGTCTTTGTGGCCAAGATTTTGCATCGGTTCTTCTTCAAAAGTCAAACCTTCCTTTAAATTCATTGGTTGCTCTGTGATTACATGAGATGGATTAGCTAGATATTTGCGAAGCATAGACACATAGAAGACATTGTGAATCCTCGTAAGTTCGTCTGGTTACTTTAATCGATATGCCATCAATCCAATCCTTTCCATAACTTGATACGGTCTCATGTACCGCAGATTTAATTTATCGCATTTCCCAAATCTTAATATGTCTTTATAAGGGGAAATCTTAAGAAATACTTTATCTCCAATTTCAAAGGCAAGATCTTTATAACAATTATCCACATAGTTTTTCTGTCTATCTTGAGCTATCTTTAACTTGTCCTGAATAATCTGAACTTTATCTGTTGTCACTGCACAAGTTCGGGACCTACCAATTTTCTTTCACCTACCTCATCCCAACATATTAGAGTTTTTCATTTTCTTCCATAAAGCACCTCATAAGGGGCCATGCCAATGCTGGCTTGATAACTGTTATTGTACGCAAACTCTATCAGTGGTAGGTGTGTGTCCCAACTCCCCTTGAACTCCACGACACAGAGCCTAAGCATATCCTCAAGTGTTTGAATAGTTCTCTCTGATTGACCATCCATCTAAGGGTGAAAGGCAAAGCTAAACTTCAAACGTGTACCTAAGGCTTTCTATAAGATGAGCCAAAATCTTGATGTAAACCTAGGGTTACGGTCTAAGACAATAGAAATCGGCGTACCATGGAGTCTCACTATCTCATCCCTATACAGCTGAGCTAACTTGTTTAAGGGATAATCATCCTTAATTGGAAGGAAATGTGAAGACTGTGTTAACCTGTCCACTATCAACCACATAGTATCATGCCCCTTTTGACTCCGTGGAAGTCCTACTACGAAGTCCATAGTAATCTTCTTCCACTTTCATTATGGGATAGGGAGGGGTTGCATTAATTTCACAGGCTTCTGATGTTCTGGTTTAACTTGCTAACAGGTTAGACACTTAGAAACGAACTTTGTTATTTCCTTCTTCATCCCTCTTCATCAATAGTGTTCTTTGAAGTGTGGTACATTTTCGTGCTACTCAGATGCATAGCATAAGTTAAGGAGTAAGCTTCCTCTAAGAGTTCTTTCTTTAATTCTTTTACATCCGGTACACATTATTGTTGCCCCCTCATCATTGTACCATCTTTCTTGATGATAAGATCTATTCTCTGCCCAGTCTCAACTTCTGTCTTCAATTTCATCAACTGTGGATCTTGTTTCTATCCCTCTCTAATCTGATCCACCAAGATGGGACTAACGTGAAAGGTTTTAATTAATGTCGTTGAGTCTGTCATATCCAATCTCACTCTTAGAGACCTCATTTCCACTAGAAGTGGAAAATATATTGTCTTTAGTTAAGTTATTGAACTGGTAGGTCTCTTACTTAAGGTATAAGCCCCCACATTGGCTTTTCTAGGGTGGTACTCTATCGTACAATCATAATTTTTTTAACTCTAACCACTGTCTAACTCATGCTCAGTTCTTTCTGAGTAAACAAATATTGCAGACTCTTGTGATCCGTAAAAATCCTATAAGGAACACCATACAAGTAATGCCTCCATATTCTCAATGCAAAAACTACTGTTGCCAATTCTAGATCATAGGTAGGGTAGTTCTGTTCATGCTTCTTCAATTGCCTAGAAGCATAGGGTCCAAATTTACCATTCTATACGAATACACATCCTAACCACTGTCTCGAGGCATCACTATACACTACAAATCCATCAGTCCCTATTGGTAATGTGAGAATAGGAGTTGTCGTCAACCTTTCTTTCAGTTCATCAAAACTTCATTGACAAGCATCTGACTACTCAAACTTCTCCTCTTTTCGCGTCAACTTGGTTACTGGGCTTGCTATTCTGGAAAATCCTTCAACGAATTTCCTATAATAACCTGCTAATCTAATAAAGCTCCCGGCATCCGTCACAATGGTAGGAGGTCTCGAATTAGTAACAACTTCAATCTTCTTTTGGGGATCCACACTAAGTCCCTTAGCTGAGATGAGATGATCCAAGAAAGTAACCTTGTCAGGCCAACACAGGCACTTACTGGTGCTCTCGTAGGATTTGTAGTACAATTCGAAGGTGTTCTGCATGGTCCTCCTGACTTCTTGAGTACACCAATATGTCATCAATAAACACGATTAAAAAATTATCTAGGTACTCTCGAAACACCCTATTCATCAAATCCATAAAAGCAGTTAGTGCATTTGTTAATCCAAAAGGCATAACTAAGAATTCATAATTCCTGTACCTCGTCTTAAAGGCAGTTTTCGGAACATCCTCAATGCGGACTTTCAACTGATGATAACTGGATCTTTGATCAATCTATGAATACACCTTGGATACTTATAGTTAATCAAATAAATTATCAATCTTGGGAGCAGATATTGGTTGCAAACTGTCACTCTGTTAAGTTATCTGTAGTCAATACACATCCTTAAACTCCCATCCTTCTTTTTCACAAACAGATCTAGAGCCCCCCATAGAGAAGTGTTGGGTCTTACAAAACCCTTATTTAATAACTCCTCCATTTGTACTTTCAATTCCTTTAATTTCGTTGGAGCCATTCTATACGGAGTAATTGAAATCAGTTGGGTTTTTGGTGGTATATCTATCTCAAACTCTATTACCCTATCTAGGGGTAATCTTGGAAGTTCTTCCGACTTTGGGGAACTCTCTGACCACCGAAATATCTCATAGTTGAACCTCATTATTATTTTGTTCAATCATATAAGCTAGATATCCCTGGCATCTTTTACGAAGCATTCTATTGGCTACCATAGCAATCACGATACTAGTGGAAAGAACTTTCTGTAACCCACAAAATATCACCTCTGGTTTCCCTAACAGCACCAGGATCTACTAAAGCATATGCATCATGATCAAAAATAGTAACCATATTGGTGACTAGCTCTAGTGTGACATCGGCCTCCTGCTGAGTGACTACAAAAACTCGGGCTTGTGTACGAGGCTTACCCACCTGTCCTATAGGGGCTACTCCCTTACCCCCAGAACCTCTGCCAGACCCAGTAAAACTCGATCCTCTAGTCTGAGAACCTCGGTCGCCCTGTCTATAACCCCCTCTAGCTTGTGGAGGTGTTAAAGATCCACCCACCGACCTCTCTGCGGTGAGTAACTGTGGACAAACTTTGATTAAATGACCCTCTTGACCACAATGGAAGCAACTAGTCATATTCATCTGACACTCACCTAAATGTCTTTTTCCATAAGTAGCACACTCTAACACTAAGGCCCTAATATCATGGGATCTAAAGAATCCCTGACTGGACGATCTGCCTCTACTAAACCTCCTGCCACCACTCCATCTTAACTTATCTTTCTTGGCCAAACCCTGAGATAAACTAGCTAGTGCGTTGCGGTTCTGTTTTGATTTTTAACTCTGAGTGATTGTTGTTGCATTTCTCTCCATTTTTATTGCAACTTCAATTAATTCCCCATAGTGTGTTTGTGAAGCCAACGATAAGAGAATCCATACTCTAGGACTCAAGCCTGAAGCAAACCTTTTGCACTTCTACTCTTCACTATCAATAATTAACAAAACACTTCTGACAAGTTCTAAAATTCCCTTATCATAATTCGTCACTGATGTTGAACCTTGCCCTAGACGAAAGAACTCCTTTACCCTTGCATCCTTATAACTCTATAGGTAGAATTTGTTTGTGAACTCTCTCTGAAATTTTATCCAAGATACCCCATTCGGATGTTGTCTCTCAATGGCTTCCCACCAATCTTTAGCCTTGTCCTCAAGGAGGAAGGTGGAGAACATAACTCTGCTCATCTGTGCATCCGAAAACTCTGTATATCATCATAACCATATCTAACCATATGAGTGCACTCTCGGGATCTCCACTCCTTTCAAAAGTCTTGGTGCCCAATTTACAGACGCGCTCAATTAAGTATCCAAAAGCTTCCTTCCACACTTTCATGTGGATGCTACATTGTTGTGGCAAGAATTTGGGCCACTTGTTCTGCATTAAAACTCACCCCAGTCGATTTTTCCAACCCTGACGATTGGGACTGTGGTTGGTTCATGGAGGCACTTACTGACTTTTGAATGTGGTCATCCTCCCGTGCCAGAGGTGACTTAAGTGCAAGAGCTGTTAGAATAATTCTCCCAGGACATCCATGCCTAGTCTGTGCATCATGTTATATATTGAGCAAAAATACAAATATGTAAAGCTTTCAGTTTATGAAATCATATATATGTAAATCACAACAGTTTAGTGGTCACCTCACTTTTAAAACAATGTAAAAATCTTAAATAAAAAAGGAGGCAACCTTTTTTTTAACCGGGCTCTGATACTAACAATGACAGGCCCTTATCCTGATGACTAGGTAACTCGCTCGGCATCCCATAAAAACCCTCTAGTTGATATTTGATCAAAATGGAAAGTTCCCATGGAGCTTTTTATTCAAAATACTTTGACTCAATATTGGAAGTATAAGCAGTGGAGATTTTCAAAGGAAATCTTAGTAGAAATTTCGGACTTTTCTTTAAAATTTTAGTAGCATAATAACTGCATTTTGATAAAACCAAAAATTTCAAAATCGTTGTAAAGCATATTAAAAAAACTTATATACATAAATGAAAGTCTCCACTACAACTTTTGGACTTCAAGTCCACTCAAAAGAAATTTCAAAACTTTCAACCATGTTCATGCATTAACTTAAAATAAACATTTATGTACAACCATGTTTCCACAAAACTATGTACATAATAGGGTTATGAAGATGAAATACTAGTGAAAGACAAAAAAGATGCCTACATAGCAGCACATGGCAAAGACAGTTACTCAAATGGTGGAGTTCTGACTATTGAAGTCCCTCAGCGTGCATCTAGGAGGTTATAATTTAAAAACAGAAAATAAATGGTGAGCTAAACGAGCTCAATAAGTGTTGTTGGTTTCCATTCAAAACATTTATACAAATATTAACCTCTATAAAAAAAATTCTTTTCTTTTCAAGTAATAACTAATGCTTTTACAAAACATATTCTTTTCTTTTCATAAGATCAATGCACATATAAAACAAAACATACATACTTTTCTAAGATCAAGCTCCTCATTTCTTGTAAAGTAAATAGTGATGTCAATCAATACTTTCATGAACTTTCTTTTTAAAACATAGACCATCACTAATTTTTTTTGCCATCTGGTACCCTTAGGAGTAAGGTCACGGAGCTGGTTTTGCATCGCTTATCCATGCCTGGTTAACCTATACTAATGGAGCTGGTTCTACGTCACTTACCCGTATTAAGTTAACCACTATATACCGATTGTTATGAAACTACTTCTGCATCGCTTATCCATAACGATGGTAGCATTACATATAAATAAGTGATTATAGAGTTGGTTCTACATCGCTTACCTGTAACAGTGTTAGCATAATATATACTCCATACTTGCAGAGGACGACTCACAGGCCATACTGACAGACACAACACCACCCATGTTAGTGACAAACGCCCCCCAAACACTGCCATACACATTAGGACGTACTTTGATCGATGTAATCATATGTATAAAGATCTAACGACGTACCATAGGCTAAACCATAATTAACACATGAGTGTGTCTCATTTCAATACCAATTCAATTTATGTTTAAAGTCCATTTCCATGCCAATTTAAAGCATATGCAAATTTCAATTCAATGCCAACTCAAAGCATATGCACATCTTATTAGCTTCCAAGTGCATCCAAATCTCAATTCAATGCTAAATCAAAGAATGTGCAAATAAAATTGGCTTTCAAATTCATACAACTCTCAGTTTAATGCCAAATCAAAGCATATGTAAACCCTATGAAAATTGACTTTTAAATTCAAGTAGTAGCACGAATGAAATTATTCATAAACATACTTTTCATAGTAAGGTAAAAACCATCTTTATAAAATCAATTTAAAGATACACTTATAATTTTTCGTTTATTGTTAACCACCCTCACGTGTTCGATGCTTTTCCTTTACTAGTCCTGAGTCTACGGTGATGAGAAAACTTTGAAGGGTTCCTAAAACCTGCCAAGTACGTCCATGACTTACCACGTTGTTCTACAAATTTTATGACAAAGAACTTAGCCAAAATATTAGCATTTAGTATGAATAAAATTCTGTTTTCCTTTCATTTAACCATTAAATAGTCATTAAACAAAGTCCTTAATTTATACATGTTGTCTTCTTTTCATTTAAATAATGTAAATAGTATATACATGTTGTCTTCCTTACATTGAACCATTAAACTATGTACAACATACATGTTACCATTAAACAGCCATTGGCCACATATATAGTATCTACATGCAGCCAATTAATAACCATTAAACAACATATATAGGATATGGATATACATGCCATTTTTTTTAACATGTAACTAAGCTAGTTTCTCTCTATTTACCATAATGTTTTTCTCTTCATTTAACCATGAATTTAGCTCAAACATTCACATGATTAGCAAAGGAATTCATGTAACTGTCTTAAACATTCATGTGACCAACTAAAAAGGAAGGACAAGAGTGGTTTAGCAAACCAAAATTAGGTGGTAGCATGTTGTCCATCTTTCCCTGTATATAGTTGGCGTTGATGAAGATATTATCTACAATTAGAAGTTTAAGCACCATACAGAAATTATTCCCTAAAGACAAAAACATGGAAGATCTATGCATAAAGGGAGCAGCTGAAATTGTCTATCATCAATTCTGGTCCAAAGGAGTAGTAAAATGTCGGTGGAATGAAGGTGGAGTAGCTCCTTCATCATCCTTGTATAAGTTACACATTGTAGAAAGCTATCCCAACACGTTGCATTATTTATTTCCAATATTTGTCCATTATGTTAGCTCCTACCAACTTTGTTTAATTAACCTATCAATTTCGTACATCATCCACGACAGTTTTTGTCTCCTACATATAACAAGTTGTTTTGATTTTGTCTTACCAAAATGACACACGTCTGTAGGAAAATCCCGGGAGGAACATCACATGTTCCAGCAGCGGAAAAACAAAAATTTTGTTACCGGGACCTTCCCG
>JAOSBP010004085.1:0-11487 GCA_027563825.1 Erythroxylum mucronatum
ATCAGACAGCCGAACCCTCTCTCATCTGCACTTGTGTAAGCTGTGCAAGAACAGTTCTTTAAGCACTCTTGCTTACATGATTTCAGGTTTAAATTCATGTCTGCGAGTGCCACCGATGTGTCTGGAACTCTCACGGTTGCTACCTTTATAAACCCTTCTCCACTCCGGCACACCAACACATTAGCTTTCCTGATGCACCCACTTGATCAGGTACCAGTCGCAAGGTGACTTTGGTTCATAACCTGATAAGCACTTGCATATTGATAAATATATGCAGATACATGCAAATCCTTATATAAGCCCAACATCAAATATTTGATTTCCTTTTAAATGTATTTGATTTTATTGTATTTGATTTTATCTTGTGATTTTCATTATCTTTTTAGATACCATAAACATGTATAAATAATTTGTAGAGTTACTCATGAAACGCAAGCAATACAACATAATTACACTTTCAATTGCCTTCTTTCTTCTGTTCTTTCATGGTATCTGAGCCCATATACTAGTCTTATTACCAAGCTACACATTCAAGCCAATATTCATTTTTCAAACACCTACTCTACAGTAGAAACAACCACAAAAACACACCCTACACTTTACATAGAAACAACAAACACAAAACATCCATTTTTTTTTCCTGAACCAGTACATCTCAAACAATTCAATGGCAGATCTTACTTCTCCAACCTTATCATTTAATCAGATTACCAATTTTCTAACCACAAAATTGGATGATTCAAATTACCTCATCTAGCGTAACCAAATCCATGCAATCCTTGTCACCTCTGATCTCATTGGCTATGTTGATGGATCAGTCACACCACCGTCTATCTCTCCAAATACTTTATCTTCGGAACATCTCAAGTGGCAAAAATTCGATCGATTGGTCTACTGTTTCCTCACCGCCTCCCTTTCCACCTCCATTGCCCGCCTTGCTATCGACTGTATCACAGCCCGTGACCTCTGGATTAATCTCGAGCAACACTTCATGCAACAATCTAGCTCCCAACGCTCTCTGCTCCGACGAAAACTACACACCATTCAGAAAGGACAAAAATCTATTACCGAATATCTTACAACAACTCGACTACGGCAGATGAGTTAGCAGCTATCGGTGATAAAATTTCTTATTCTGATCTTATCCTTTTTACCTTGAATGGTTTATCTGCAGATTTTGAAGCTTTTATCACAGTAGTGGAGCATCGCGAGTCCAACCTCTCCTTCGGTGAACTCAGGGCAAAGCTCCTTATCCACAAGTAGCGTCTCTTATCCTTTCACTCAGCACCCTTACCAGACACGGCCCTCACGACGTCCATCGCTGGCCATCGCTTCTCTCCATCTCTCCATGGGTGCGGTGACAGTTAAAGCAGAGGAGAGGGGTGTCAATTCAACCCTAAAAGCCACGGATTCTCCTCCATCCATGGGCTGACGAAACTTCCTTTTTCACCTGGGCCCTGAAACTTCTCCTCTGGCCCAACTGATCAGGCCCCTGTGTTTCGGCCCACATCACCTTATAACCCCAGCCCACAAGCCTACTCCATTAATCCTCGAACCAATTATCATTCTTCTAGGCCTAATCACTCATATAAACCCCCAACCCAATGTCAAATTTGCTGAAAATGGGGCCACCTTGCAGCACATTGTCGGTATAGATACTCCGAATCTCGAAATCGTCCTCTCCACCCTCTACTTGACCATAAACACTTTTCCACTGCCTTTACTGCCTTAAATATCCAAGAACCATCAAATCCCTCCACCTTCCCCTCTAATACTCTCACTAAATGGCTTTTTGACACTGGTGCCACCAATCATATGACACCGGATCCCTTCCTAGTTGACTTTGAAACTCCATACAGTGGTCCCCATCAAGTGATTGTCGGTAATGGACAAATCCTTCCCATCTCCTCCACCGGTAATGTCACCTTATCTACTCCAACTCGTCCTCTTCATCTAAACAATGTCTTAATTGTTCCCAATCTTACCACTAATTTACTTTCTGTAGCTAAATTTGTCAAAGATAACTCGTCTTATTGAATTTAACCCCTTTGGTTACATTGTGAAGGATCTCAATACCAAGACACCACTTTTCGCAGGGTCCATCCACCATAATCTTTATCCCATGAAGATACCACTTCGTTTTCAAAATCCAATTGCTCTCCAAAATGTTTCCACTGCACTCAATCTGTGGCATCAACGTCTAGGTCATCCATGCTCCGCCATACTTTCAAGACTATCTCTCCCTTTCAAATTGTCCTCTAATGTATTGAATAATTGTACTTCCTGTTTCCTAGGGAAAAGCACTCGTCTTCCTTCTCAATTATCTTCTCGTGTTTCTATTATGCCTTTACAACTTATTCATTGTGATATTTGGGGTCTCTCTCCATCTCTTTCATCTTCTGGTTACCGTAACTTCATTATTTTCATTAACGATTTTAGTCATTACACCTAGATTTTTCCTTTAACTCACAAAAGTCAAGCGCTTTCTCAATTCCAAATTTTCACGAATACAACTGAAAACCAATTTTCATCCACTATTAAAACTTTCCAATGTAATGGAACTCCTGAACTCATCAAAGGTCCCTTTTCCACCTTTCTAACCACACATCTCTTACCGTATTTCGTGTCCTCATACTCCACAACAAAATGGCCTTGCTGAACGTAAAATTCATCACATAACTGAAACTAGCCTTACCATTCTCCTTCATGCCTCTTTACCCAAGTCATTCTAGATTGATGCTTTTTCTACAGCCACCTATCTCATCAATCTTTTTCCTACACCTGTCCTCAATCAAAAGTCCCCACATAAAGCTCTTTTCCTTACTCCACCTGATCTCTCTCACCTTCGTGTGTTTGGGTGTGCTTGTTTCCCTTTTCACGGGTCCCAACATATGGACAAACTCTCTCCCACGTCCTCACAGTGTGTATTTATTAGGTATTCTTTACATTGTAATGGATATCGCTGCTTTGACCCCATCACCTCCAAAATTCACATCTCTCGTCATGTTCGTTTTCTTGAAACTATTTTCCCCTTTGCTACTTCCTCCCAACCCTCATCCTCCACATCTTCTCCCTCAGTTATTTCTCTTCCACTACCTGTACCACCCTTTTCTCCCCTAGTCTCGGCCATACCATCTCCACCACCCCTACATTTATCATCTCTACCACCTCAACACTATATGACCACCCGCACATGCGATATCACTTATGTTCCTCAGATTATTTCTGACTATGTTACTTATTCTACCTTCACTCAAATCTCAAATGAACCCGATCCTACCTCCACTCAAGCAAATAAATTTCCACATTAGCATCAAGTCATGCTTGATGAGTTCAGTGCTCTCCATCACAATCAGACTTGGACACTTGTTACTCCACCTCCTAATGCCAACATTCTTGGTTATAAATGGGTTTTTCGAACTAAACAAAATTCTGATGGTACCCTAGATCGGTACAAAGCTCTTCTTGTTGCCAAAGGATACCATCAAACTCCTAGTCTTGAATAAACTGACACCTTTAGTCCTGTTATCAAACCCACAACCATTGGCCTTATCCTTACCATTGCCCTATCCAAAAATTGGCCCATTCGTCAACTTGATGTTCATAATGCCTTTCTTAATGGGACTCTTCACGAACCAATCTTTATGGCCCAACCCCTTGGCTTTATTGACCCTCATCAACCTTCTTATGTATGCCATCTTCACGAAGACCTTTATGGTCTGAAACAAGCTCCACAAGCATGGTTTCATCGCTTAAGTCAAAAATTACTTGAACTCAATTTGACTCCTACCAAATCTGATACCTCCTTATTTGTTCATTCCACCTCCTCCCATACCACGTTCGTTCTAGTTTATGTTGATGACATCTTAATCACTAGCTCCTCCCCATCTTTCCTCACAAATCTCATTACTGAACTTAATTTTGCCTTCTCTATCAAAGACCTCGTTCCTCCTTATTATTTTCTTGGCATCGAAGCTACAATCACATGTATAGGCCTTCTCCTTACCCAAACTAAGTATACCAAAGATCTTCTTCTCCATGCAAGACTAGCTCAGTCCAAACCCGCCATCACACCGATTACTCCTACTCTTCCTCTGTCCAAAAATCATAGTACACCCCTCTCTGATCCTTTTGAATACATAAGCACTGTTGGTGATCTCCAATACCTTTTCCTTACTCGTCCTGACATTCAATTTGCAGTTAATAAAGTTTTTCAATTTCTCCATTGTCCTACAGACATTTAATAGACTGCTGTTAAACGGATACTTCGGTACCTTCGTTCCACAACCTCTTCTGGTATCCACTTAACCCACATAACCTCTCTCTCCAAAAATGCATATTGTGATTCTAATTGGGTAGGGTATCCTGATGATTGTCGATCTACATCTGGTTATTGTATCTTCCTAGGTCCAAATCTCATCTCTTGGAGTGCTAAGAAACAACATACTGTTGCTCGATCCATCACTAAAGCTGAGTATCGAAGTATTGCTCTTGCTGCTGCTGAAGTTTTTTGGCTTAAATCTCTTCTTGGAGAAATTGGCTTCTCTCATCTACCACCGACTCTTTGGTGTGACAATATTGGTGCCACGTTTCTTACTACCAATCCCCTCAATAATACTCGTACAAAGCACATTGAAATTGATATTCACTTTGTCTGAGATCTGGTTACCAACAAAGCATTATCAATTCAACACCTTCCTTGAAGTCATCAAATTGCTGACATTATGACCAAGGCTCTACCTTCATCTGCATTTCAAAAATTTCGTGGCAAGCTCACTGTGGCCACCCACTGTGATCTTGAAGGGGGCTGATAAACATATGCAAATACATGCAAATCCTTATGCAATCCCATTAAATATATTTGATTATATTATATTTGATTTTATCTTGTGATTTTCATTATCTTTGTAGATACCATAAACATGTATAAATACAGTGTAAAATTACTCATGAAACGCAAGTAATACAATACAATTACACTTTCAATTGCCTTTTTTCTTCTGTTCTTTCATAAATAAATGCATCTGGATTATAGAGATCATAGTTACTGTTTAGACCATATTCGTTGTACTTATTACATTGTTCCTTTGGCGAGGACCATATTCCGATCCATCTACGATCATGGCCATTCCATGTAGACTGTTGGACGAATCCTAATTCGTTTATCAACATTTTCAAGATGATGGTAAAATTTATCACCCCATACATAATGCTTACCTCGTCCTTATTATTTGCAAAAATAACCTTGAAAATGTAATTTCTGGTCATTTCTGGTACTCCACTCCATCTTTGTTCGGTCCATGGGCCACCCCTCCACCATTTTTGGGAACCTTTGTACATAGTCAACTGAGGATAACTTGTGGGATCAATTCTATAGTATATGTCACCGGTTCCAGGATCATCCTTGGATTTCCAAGATGAAAGAAATCGGTCAAGCTTCATTTTAGGAAGTAGAGTATCTGTAGGATAATCAAAGCTCTGCCATAACACCCTTTTGCTATCTTGTAGCAGTAACACTAGATTTCCTGTATCCAACAGCTGAGCCATGGAATTGCTCGGTGCTAAGATAGAAATATCACTGGACGAAAGAGTAAAGCTCTGGTTTGTTGCATAGATGACAAGGCTGCCTCGGTTGTTGATAGTTAAAACATCATATGAGTCATTAAGGGGTTTATCTCTATTTGCTACCCAAACAACGGTTAGTTCAGAGACTTTGTGGTGCCAAATTCCCAAGTAGCGAGGAGTAGATCGTGCAGTGTTTGGACAAAAGAACCTAAGTGCAAAGTTTCCTGCATTAGAGACTAGAACATTACCATCTTTAATGGAATTGCCTTGAGTTATGGTGTCCATTGAAGTGGAGAAATGGAGAGTAAGGAAGAGTAGAAAAGTGCTTAAAGACCCACGTAAAGCATTCATGGTTGATTGAAGAAAGTTGTGACTCTCTATTAAAGTTGTGTATATCCGTTAGATTGCAGTTGGTTCTTTAATGTGTAGAGTAAATGCAAGTTTTTCAACTGTTTACGACCTTCTAAGATAAATGGTCAACAAAAAAGACACAAAACATAGTTGAAGTTAGTTTGATGATTGTTTGTTTAAGATTTAAAGTTCTAATAAAAACTTGACATTTTGAGTTACTACTGTGATTGCGAATACCGAAGCGTGTCATTACATATATCCACTTTAGGGAGGAAAAGATCCCTCCCAATTCCTACAGTGCTCGATCATTTTACTACAACTCCGTGGTCAAAAATCAAAAGAGATGAGAAGGCAACAATGATTTTTGTCATGTAAAATCATTTTCGCCTAATGGGATCTCATCTGCTTTGGGTGATGTCATGTAAACTTCATATCTTCTAACCACATTTTGGTAAATTTCCCTTTAAAACCAAGTTAATGCAACCAAAATTTGTGTTTTTGCCACTGTTTAGGTCAACATTTCAAGAGAAAACAAGTTAAGAAGTTGTGCTCTCAAAATTGACTTTGCTAAATCTTATGATAATGTGAATTGGGGTTTCATTATTAATTCGCTTCAAGCCTTCAGTTACCCTTGCAGGTTCATTAACCGAATTCATTCTTACATATCTATAGTATTTTTCTCAGCGTTTATGAATGGAGAACCTACTCGGCTATATCAAGCAAGTAGGAGAATAAAACAAAGGGATCCACTATCTCCCTACTTTTTTACCTTCACTATGGAAGTTCTCCAAAAATTGACATAGATGTGTATTGATGAAAGCTCAGTGTTCATATATCATTATCATTTTAGATAGTTCAAGATTACACAACTTTCTTTTGCAGATGATTTACTCATGTTATGTGCTAATTGCACTCTTTCAGTTGAGATTATATTATCATCTTTACAGAGATTCCATGAAGTTTCTAGGCTGAGTTTTAATCCTAAAAAAGCTCTGCTTATTTGTCTAAGCTAAGTTTTGATGACTCCTCAAGGGTGATTATTGAAGTTGGACTGTCCATTCACCAATTACCATTTACTTATTTGAGAATTCCTTTCTCCATTAGGAAGCTTAAGGAAGCTGAATGTAGACCTCTCATTAATAAAGTTCAGAAAAGAATTTCAACTTAAACCAATAGGTTTCTATCTTATAGAGGTAGACTTCAGATTGCAATTTGAATTTTCAATAACCTACACATCTATTGGCTATATCACTTAGCTATTCCTAAAGGAGTGCTGAAGAAGATTGATAGAAGTATAAGAGACTTCATATGACATAGGCCAAATTTGAGTAGTTAGAAGACTTTCAAAGTTAACCAAAGTGTCATTTGTCTTCCCAAAGAGAATGGAGGGTTACGAATCAACTCTTCTTGGACCCCAAACTTTTCTTAGAAGATTATAACTATTAAACGAGAAATTTGGTGATTTGTCACGAGTAAAGAACAAATGAATGAAAAATTTTTGAACCAAGAAATGATAGACAAGAGCAAAGTAGGGAATGAGAAATGTGGATAGAATTATGAATTGCTATGGTGTTTTTGGTGGATAAGAGATTTTGAAATGGGAAGAATTAAGGTGAAAGTTAGAAGTGAAATAAAAGCAAAAATGAAGTTGAATATGTGTAGTAAGTTGATGAAGGATATGTATATATGTGGATGTTCTGTAATTAGTGTTTATGATTAATCATGGACTATAATTTCTTTATGGATGATACTGATTTGAAATGGAGTTAAAAATGAGGAATAAATGAAATGGAAAAGGTGAACTTGCCATGAGTTGTGTTAAGGAAAGATTTTGAAACAAAATTGGTAGTTGATATGGAAAATGTTCACTGAGTATGCTTCAGTCTTTTAAGCACAACTTTTTCTCTAGTTATCCAAACGAGATGATTCTTAATTTGGATTAAACCAGAAACATATGGCTACATTTCTTATGTAGACATCAAATTTAAATTCTGTCATTAAGAATCTCAAAATTTGTCATAAAGTTGAGAACTGGGTTTAGTACAGTGGTGGATGAATGTAAAATTCGTGTTTTGAATTCAAGGGAAATTTTGGATTGATCTAGGCTAAATTAGAGAAAGGTGTCTTCTAGAAATTGTAGGTCTTTCTTTCAGCTTTCCAACTGTATAAAGTATATAATTTTGGACATCGGAGTTGAAAGTTATAGTCCTTATAAGGGGAGATGCTCAGGAGTATAGACGCATCGTTTGTGATGACGTCATATCGTTTGTGAAAATGTATCGTCTATAAAGATGTATCGTCTGTGAAGATGTATCGTCTGTAAAAATGTATCGTCTATAGAGACGTATCGTCTGTGATGATGTCATATCTTCTAAAGAGTTGCATCGTCTTAAGTTGCATCGTCTTAAGTTGACTTTGCTTCATCTTAAGTTGACTCTGCTTCGTCTTAAGAGTTGCATCATCTTAAGTTGACTTTACTTCATCTTAAGTTGACTTTGTTTCGGCTGCTCTTTGCTTCGTCTGCTCTTTGCTTCGTCTACTCTTCAATTCGTCTGCTTTTCGATTCGTCTGCTTTTCGCTTCGTCTACTTTGTGCTTCGTTTGTTTTTCTCAATTCGTCTCACCCTTCGTCTTAAGTTTACTTTCTGCTTCGTCTTATATTGACTAGAACATCTTCTGGTCCAAATTTGACACTATAGACAACAACACTTGTCTTCAAGATCTTCTTGAAAGTTTTAGATCTTAAAGTCCTCTTTGAAACTATCCTAAGATGATCTTAATCAGACATTTGTAGAAAGAGTTATGCGATTTGTCCCGCGACAGGTTCAATATGATTGAGGGCAACATCATGTTTGATTCTTTCGGCCAAAACTTTATTATCCGACCTCAAAATGAAGTGATTCTTGGATTAATAGTTCCTTAACACATTTATCTACCTCTCCATAGAATTTGATAGCATATAGTATTGATTCAAAAAAGGCTGATTGAAGGAAAGTGAGGGAATCTGTTGAAATAGTATGATTTGGTATGATTTCATTGGACATACTTCGGTATTTTGATGATGTCTTGACTGGTAGAATTTAGAATGAGATGATTCTTGTTTCACAAAAAACTAGAGACATGGAGCTGCTAATGGTATGAAGAAATAGAAATCTAATTCAGTCTCTAAGAATTTCAATTTTCTGGAGGAATTTAAGTATAGTGTACTTTTTCAATATAAGAACAATATGAAAGTGTTACGATAATACTTTCAGATTTCTAAACCAAATTGAATGATTTTGGTGTCATTAAAAACTTAAGACAATGGGGAACATTTTCTGGAAGAAAGTGTTATGTCAGAATGTTCAAGGGTATTTTTGACAAGACACTAAAGCATAAAAGACATAGTTGACGTTTTGGTAGAGAAAAGAAAAAGTTTCTGTAGGTCTAGTATGAATTGTTGTAACGAGTGGGAGAGGAAGCATACAAGTGACCAAACTTAGCAGGGTTGCATCCTATCTAGGCGTATAGCTATTCAAACCAAAAATGCCCACCAAATTTCAATTCCTAAGCAATTAAACCCTAAAACCTAACAAAAAAGAATCGTCTGCTTAAGAAAAGAATTGTCATTTTGTGGGATACTAAGATTCAATAATAACAAAGTTAAAGATTAAACATGTTTCAGAAGATGGATGATCTAGAAGTACAGCGAAACGTCGAATGATGAAGATGACGATTCTCTCCTCAATTTCACGCGAATCGTATCATATTAGAGAAGAATAATAAGGCTACAAACAGAGCTAACTCAGCAAGAAGAAAGCAAAGTCATTTAAACACTAATAAGAAAGGATCAAAAAGTTTTATCTTATGGAGTATATAGATTTTTAATTAACGCATCACAGTGAGTCTCCAAAAAGCAACAGAGTGAATGAGTGATAGAGAGAGAGATGGGTGAGTCTCTAAAAGGCAGAGATTGGCACCGTAGTTTCTAAAAGGTAAAGATTAGAATTAAGGCAGAAAAGTTTAACAAGAAGAAGGGAAAGAATTGAACATTTTTATTAATATCATTATGCTTATGATAGCGATGCCACCCCAAACTTCAACCATCATAAAACATATCACAGAAGTAAGAAGATAAATCAAACGTCTATGTGGTGTTTTGACGTGAAAATAGCAGACTGCAAAAAGACTTGGCGTGAAATAAAAGCTATGGACAAATGAAACTTAGTTGAAAATTTGCGTGAAATAAAGGGAAGGAGTTTACCTGACCAGCAATTGTTGTTATCTGACTGGCGACGGTGCTTGTCCAGTTGCCTAGCGACGGTGCTCCTCCTTTGCTACAATCACAAATGGATATACAATCACAAATGGATCTATTGTCTTGCTTGCTATTAGAGTTGGGAAGGGTATAACTGGTATTATAAAATATTATCAAGGGTATATTAAATACTGTATATTTATTATTTTACATTACATACTAAACACTTCAAACGGAGATTTATCATTTTTACTGTTTAGGATAGAATGAGATGTAATATGAAACTTTCTTCTTCTATCTTATTCTATTATAAACTCTTTTATCGATGAAATAATATTATATTTCATTAATAAAACCCCGACCAAACATAACCTTAAGTATTTGCGGTCTTTTGGAGTTCGCTATTTGTTCTTCTACTATATTCAAAGAAAGTGACACCTTTCATTGTCACCTTATCCTTGGGAAATTAATAACGTCCAACTATCTCCTGGTTAAGACAGTTTTGTTATGTTCATAAGAAGGTAATAGAAAATTCCTTAGCTCAATCTTTACATTACTAACGTAAAGACCAAGAGTCCATAAATCAGGGAAATAAACCTAATTTTTGTTTTTTGGATTATGACAACTAAAACACTAGAATGGAGCTGAACAGAGAAAAAACTCATACGAGGATAGTGTCTTTAGAACTACTTATCCAAATATCTACGAGGAAGAAGTTGAAATAAATTCTCCAAGTAAGGGGGAGCTTGGTTTACAGAGGGCAATGAGAATGAAAATAAGAATGAATATATTAAGAAATGAAAATAGATATAATCATTATAATTATGATGGTTAGTTAAGACGAAGGAATGATTACCATTATCATTGATGGTGGTTGATTTGTTAAAAATGTTGAGAAATAAAAATTTGTTAATTTTTTGTTTTATATCAAATTTAAATATATTTTAAATGAATATTTTTAATTTATGCACCCTAATTATAATGACAGAATGTTTAAAATCAAGTATATTGCGGTTTTTTCATTCCAATAACTCTTGAAGAAAAAAAATGCTTTAGTATTTTCTTACATCAACATATCATTAGTTATAGTTACATAATATCCTCAAAATATAGTTTAATCATCCAAAATATTGTGCAATTCATCAATACAACCAAAATATCCATCATTCCATTGCTACAGTAAAATCAAGTAACATAATTTAATACAATTTTTTTTGATAAATCAGAAAGATTAAATAATTTAATACAATTTACATTTCTCTGATAATACAAATGATGTTATATTTTAAGTAATTAATGAATAATATTTTAATTAATTACATTGTAATTAACTAA
>JAOSBP010004111.1:530-11487 GCA_027563825.1 Erythroxylum mucronatum
TGGAGGTGCGGCCGGAGCTGACGTGGCGCGACATGCAGTGGCTCACGGTCGAGACGGCGGTGACGCTGGAGAATGACGACGACGAGTGGCAGACTTTCCATCATGTATCTTCCATGCAACCGTTGCAAACATATTCCGGGTTGATTCATGTCGTATCAAAGAGATTCGAACGAAGCCATGATGATGTTCTGAGTTCGTCTCCATTTGATCGTCATCCATCGAACAATGTTTGCATAAAGGAGCACTGTTTCCTGGAAACATGGCCGCAGCGAGGCTGAATTCTGATCCAAGTCGCGCCGCATTGGAGCCAACGTGGCAATTCCCTCACGAACGATCACGCGTCAAGGTTGGTTCGGTCCTCGGGTATGGTGAACTTGATCGGGTAAGGCTTTAGTCGATCAGGCCCTGTCTCAGCTTACAGCCCGAGGATCACGCCACCTCATTGGTTCGAATCTGACAGGTAAGCGGCACGATTGCCTCCTCCGTCGCTCGTCGCGATGGTTCGGCGTCAACTTACCACCGGGAGTGGTGATGCTTGTTCGATAAACTTGGTTGATAATGTTATTATTCGTGTCTCATGAGTCTCTACGTATATCATTATTTGGTGGAAGCATCCGACCCGGAGTGATCCATGTCCGAATCGTGTTGGAAGACGGGATCATCCAAGCGCCAGTCATCGTACGTCACCGTCAATTCCGTCCTCACATGAATCATTTCCGGTACCTGCAGAGGTAAGACGGTATCACTATCCGAGTCTTCCACAATCTTGGGCACCGACTTGCTCCTGCTCGTGACATCCGACTCGACGATTCCTCCGGCGCACGAGGCAAAACTCTTCCCATTCCCCATAGGGCGTAGTTCGGAACCCACGCTGTGGCCGGGGTGGTACCGATTGTAGCTTGCGAACCGACGACCAGGACGCTTGTCGAGATCTCGGGTGGTGAAGAGCGCACGTATACCGTACCTACGTGCGCGCATGGATAGTTGAGAGAAGGCGGGTAAGGATATGGCGAGCAAAGAGACGGCCGGTTCGGCGAGAAGCCAGAAACCCAAGTTGATGATCCCATCTAAACCGGTCAGGCATGCGCAACGATAGCTCAGGCTCGGAAATACTTACAGGTGAAGTCATGGTTCAGGATTTTCCTTATCTGGATGGCGGTGATCAGTCTGCCGATGGAGATGAGAGGGATACTGTGTATTTGCCGTCAGTCAAGACTTCCGGTGCACGGGCAGACGGTCCAAAACTTGCCAGTAGCCGACGAGAAGCAGGGAGACAACGGTGAACTTCTTCCGCGGTTTCATCTTCAAGTTGACGATCTGCGGAATAGGTATCAAAACGATGACGACGTCCGTGATGACGTTCAGGGCAGCCATGATGATCATATAAGTGTCAAAGTCTCCGGCGCACGTATGAGGTATTTGGATGTCCCAGGCACTGCGAACCGGAGAGCATCGGAACACGCCGTACATGAGCGAGACGATGAACCAGGCAAAGGTAAAGGCACATGCTACCGCGAGCGAAATGGTCCAACTCCGTGATCGATAACGTCCCATGCCGAAGACCCGTCGGTAGAATGCGAGGGCGGAGAACTTAGCCAGCCCCATGGAGAAGTCGAAAAAGATGGAACCGATGAAGAAGATTTTGGCGCAGTTCTCGATCTGCGGTGTTGAGAGATCCCGTAGATGCTTGCCAGCTCCAGCATACGCAAGGGCGAGGCCTGTGGCGAGCAAGCCCAGCACTGGGAACTGCGAGCGCATCTCAGCATACAAAGTTCTCGTATGTTCGGAAGGTATGATATCGACTCACCAGTGCTGCAAGGGCCAACCAATCGTCCATACTAACAGGTTTGCCATCAGTAAAGTCTCTTCGTGAATGGCCGTGTACATAGAGCTCACCGATATTGTCCCGCCAGCACCACGGCGCGGGACCAGAACCTCAGTCCGGTGGATACGGTGGCCACGACAATCATGATGATTATCATGGCCACAATCCCCGGCTGGGAAGCGTCAATCGCCATGGTAGTGGTTGTCTGTAGTGAACATGGAAGAGTGTACAAGCGGAGCCGCAAGCCAGATGGCGGACGTGGCGCCTTTAGGTGCTCTCACCAAGGCTGCGCCGTTGATGAATGTTGAATAGGCACAAGTTGAGGCCCCTCCCTCCACCACCAATGGGAAGAAATCTGCAAAGGTGCATGGGTTGCGGACATGTACGGCGCCTTTCCGTGAGAATGCATGACCAACTCGTGAGGAGACGCTGTTGGTTCGCCGTCAACGGTACGAGAGAGCACGGAGGAAGCGAGAGAGCTGTACGGCACAGCTCTTGGCGTTGCCGGTGATTCGGCAGCTCTCCCGTGCTATTCACGAAAACTCATGTACGTACTGTGCCGTGTCCGTCATTTTCCACTTACGACAAGACGGAATGGACAGAGGATTTAGACTTCACACCGGTGTCGGTGGATCGACATCCGTGGCTGAACCGGAGCTTGTGGAATCCCGGGCCGCCGCCGTCGACGAAGTGTCAGTCGACGGTGAGTTTTGGGTCGAGTGTTCGATGAGAACATGTCAAATTCAACATTTGACCTCACTTGGTACAGCCGGCGATCAATTCCGCTGTGAAACTACTTCAGAACATGCAAATTTCAGCTGCAGGACGCTTCCATGCGTCTGTGGAACGAGGTGACATCCTCCAATCCACCACGTCGCATTTCTCACCCGTGTCATGCATCATCATGCAGCTCACGTGCCGCTTTCATTGGTGAGCACCCTGAAAATTCGGCAGGAGCGTTTTGGGGGCTGCCAACTCGAAGGGGAAGTAATCCGCGGCGGGGTACACCGGTTGGAAGGGCGATCGATGTTTCAAGACGTCCGAAGGAGGCTTCGATCGCGATTGGCAGCCGTTGGAATGCAAGGGATGGGAAGCGGCACGCGTGGCAACTCACTCTGGAGATTTCCTTTCATTGACTTTCCACATTTGCAAGGTGAAGGTTCACGACAGTTCCTGGCATCGCCAGCCAGCCCAGTGCAAACATGTCCGAATCGAACAAGTCGGAAAAGCAGCTCAGTTTGGGCGAAGATGAAGCAGAATTCGTGCCGGCGCAACCCATGAACAGGTGGGCCCGACTCTCTTGCATCCTGGCGGTCCTATGCGCAAGCTTCCTCTTCGCTCTCGACAACACTATCGTCGCCGTCGTCCAGTCTCGTCTGATAGAGCGCTTCGGCCAAATCCAGAAGTTGCCATGGATATCCGTCGGCTATCAACTCGGTTCGGCCAGCTTGAACCTCGTCTGGGGAAAGATGTTTCACAACTTCAACCACAAGTACAACTTCATCTTCGCCCTGCTGCTGTTTGAAATCGGTTCGGCGCTGTGCGGTGCCGCTCCTTCCCTGGATGCGCTCATCGTCGGCCGCATCATCTGCGGCATCGGTGGGAACGGGATCTACACCGGCACCATGAACATCATCTCCAATTTGACCACCATCAAGGAACGCCCACTCTACATGGCCTACTTTGGTCTCGTCTGGGGTTTGGGCACCGTGTGAGTTTCCAAACCCCCCGTAACATTCTCCTCGTCTTGACCACTGACAACGGATGGACATGCAGTCTGGGACCCATCATCGGCGGAGCCCTCACCTCCAGCTCCTCGACCGGATGGCGTTGGTGCTTCTACCTCAATCTCTGCGTCGCTGCAGTCTTCGCGCCTGTGTACTTGTTCGTCATGCGCAGTTTCCATCCGCAATACGGATTGTCAATCGCGGAAAGGGTGGCACGTACCGACTACATCGGTGCCGTGCTCTTCGCCGGAGGGACAGTCACCGGCGTCGTCGGTCTGTCCTTCGGCGGTGCCCAATATGCCTGGTCGTCCGCGAGTGTCATCGTGCCGCTCTGCCTATGTGTTGTGCTATGGTTGGCGTTCGTGCTCCAGCAGAGGTACAGCCTCCTCGTCAGACCTGATCATCGTCTCTTCCCCGTACACCTGATCACCTGGGAGAATTGTGTCTTCTTCATGCAGCTCGCATCCGCCAGTGCGTCGCAGTTGATCCCGATCTACTACATTCCGCTCTACTTCCAGTTCGTCCGGAACGCCACCGCCCTGGATGCCGGTATCCGAACTCTGCCCTTCGTGGGCTGCGGTGTCTTCTTCGCCCTTCTCAACGGCGCCCTGATGGCCAAAACCGGTTACATGCCATGGTATCTGGGCGGTTCAATCATGGTGGTCGTCGGTGCCGCGCTCATGAGCACCGTGGGCGCCCACACCGCATTGGCAACCATCTACGGTTTCAGTGTTCTGCTTGCCGTCGGCGTCGGAGCCTATACTCAGGCCGGTTTCGCAGTCCTTCAGGCCAAACACCCTGTCGAGGAATCGCCCAACGTGCTCGCCTTCGCTGTCTGCGCTCAGAGGTTCGGCTTGACCATCGGTTTCTCCGTCGCCAACTGCATGTTCATCAACCTCGCCACGAATCGCATAGACAAAATCCTACCCAACATCCCGCGGCGAGCCGTCCAAGATGCCATCGCGGGAGGCACCGCGCAGTTGTTTGCCGGTCTCACCCCAGCACAGAAGGAGTCTGTCTTGGCTGCTGTTGCCAGAACTTTCGACGATATCTATTATCAGGTCTTGGCCGGTGGTGCTCTTTCCGTTATTCTTTCTCTATTCATGAAACGTGAGAGACTTTTCAGAACGAAGCAGCCAACCGCGACATCATCACGACCGACGAGCTGATTCATCACCATCATGTAAAGAATTTGCGGCGAAGATATTGAATGGAATCCTTTCCGCGCCGTATCTAGTACATAATACATCCCTAATTAATGTGTCATGATGTTCATACTCCGCGATGACCGTTGACTAAATCTCACTTTCCATTCTTTCACCGGTGGTTTTGAACTCGATCCGCGTCGGGCCTCCTGACTCCACCAAAACGCAATTTCCCTATCAAAAGAACTCTCCCTGTCTTTTTGATTCCAAAGCAAAAATAGCAACAGACTTCCTCCACCTCCCGATCAGGAAACTGCATCCAACAAACACCGGACGTAAGCCCCACAAGTATTCCACTGAATGTGTCGCATGGCCAGCAAAGACCATGCCTCGCTCACGTGTGTTGGAAGGCGTATGTATGACCGGCGATGATGCAAGGGAGATCATGTACCCGAATGGGAAAGGTCTCGACTTACTCGGCATCCGCTCTCACTACTTGTCATTACTTCAATTTCCGGCAACGAGAAAACGTAATCGATGCTGATTCCATGAGATGACGAATCCGCGGTGTCCATTGCTCATCCGGATCTTCTCCCGCACTCGGAGTGGCACGGGCCCAGAAACGCCGGATATAACACAGACTGTTGCGACAAGACCGTGAGTAGGCGAACGTCGTACTTGAAAGTATAACATCATCTCGGGGTCCGGCAAAAAGCGTTTGCCCTCGCTCGTACATCTCAGATGAAAAGGTCGCCAATCTCTGCACCTCGGAATAACTGAAACATGGCCTCCTTTCCATCTTCACTTGGATGCAGAGACGCAATGCGCTTGATTCGCCCACCACATCATCGCTGCAGTCAAATCGCCGCGTACAAGTGACGCTCGTCGCAAGACGTCGTTCGCTGTTTCTCTACATAATGCGCCTCATAGTACGTGTCAGACGGCCACACTCATCATAATAGACAAAGCTCCAGCCCCAAGGACTACTTCGACTGTATCGCTTGAGATCAATTTGCCCCACTATGTATTCATGTTGCGCAACGTCATTATCCTCACGCGTTCCGATGACTTCGTAGATGATGAGGCCACAGACGACAAATCATGTTCCAGATGTTGATCAGTCCGAGGGATTGCCTGAAGAGGCATCCCTCGTGCATCGTAATACAATACTTAAGTTAGGGTTAGGATTAGGGTTATGCATGAACCACTCGTTAGGGAGCACAATACACGGCTTGAGTGGTCGATGAACATGTGATGACTACGCAGCTGACAATATCAATGAATTTCGTTCACCGTGCTTGCCATTCCACAGTGTAGAGGTGTTCACAAGAAAAACGGATGAAGCATCCACATCAGGATCAGTCCAGGGAGCGATAGTTGAGCAGGACTGAAGGCAAGATTAAACTGCCCTTTTGTAAAGTACTACTGATTTATGGACCGACAGGTAAGGAACAGAAGCCTGGAGGTCCAGAAGCAAGTCCAGCGTTCACATCCAGATACGCGGCTTGTGGACGATGATGAGGCAAAGAAATTACTTATTGTTGCCGGCACATCATGGTATGAGGTACTGTATTCTTTTTTTTTTTTTTGAAGATCATCGTGATGGATCCTAATACCTAGAGTCTCTTCTCGAGTACTTTCATATGTCAATGGTACAACAGATATCGAATGCCGACTTATTTGGTCACATTCCATGCTCCTAATGAGCCGGTAACCTTTTGAATGGTATGGCGAAGACAGCAACGAAAGAAACAGCAGCCAAAACAATTCCCAGAAGCCACGCTGTCTTGATCCCGTCGAGGTACGAGTGAGCAATTCCAAGCAATTCTGCACCATGATAGATCTTTCTGAGCTCAGTCGAGCCAGTGTTGAGGATGGTCGCAGGATCGACACTGGGAACATGCCTCGATAGCGAGCGGATGAGCATGTTCTCGAATGCACTCTCTGCCGCAGGGACAGACAAGGAACCGCAGATCAATTGGAAAACTGAGTCGTCGAGTCAGCAGAGCATCGGAAAGTGTATGGACAGACTTGGCTTACATAGGACAGTGGTCGTGGTCTTTGCGATGTCGGGCTTTGCAGAGAATGCCTGACAAGCGATGATGGGTATGTTGATGCTGATGCCCAGACCTGCGCCAAACACGATCTGATATCCAACATACTCTCCGATCGAAGAGCCAATGTTCAAAGTGTAGAGAAGACCGGAACCGATGGTCAAGAGAGCGGATCCCACTGCAAGATGGACGGAGAAGTACCTTGTTCGGGCGACCAAAGCGCTGCTCACAAAAGACATGAGCGCTGACACGGGATACGTTAGTGCACGATTCAATCGTCAGGGTATGGCGAGTGCACTCACAGTTTGCGATGATCAGAGGCAGAGTCCGGATCCCACTTTGCGATGGTGAAGCACCGTCGGCGGCTTGGAAGTAGAGCGGCAAATAGTAAAACATCAAAAAGTGTGCGCAATTCATGCTGGATCGAGTCGGTCAGCATCTCAATCGATGGACCGGGAATAGCAAAAGGACTTACAAAAAGACATAGATACAGCATGTGAAGACCAATGGAGAACCGATGATCCTCGGCATGACCAATGCCCGATCTTGTTGCAATCGTTGAACCAATATGAAGGCCAGGGTAAGCAGAAGCCAACCGACAAGGGTACCTATGACATCGGAAGAAGACCAAGATTTCGAAACACCGGCCCACTGCAGTGCCAGAGTGTAGCACACGATGGCTGAAAGGATGAAGGTGGTTCCGGGGAGATCAAGCTGCAGGAAGATTTCCTTCCGTGAAGCCGTCGCCGGCTTTACGGTCTGCGGTGTCTTGAAGAAGAGGATGAAAATTGCCAGAGCAAGGCCACCAATCGGGAGATTGATGTAGAAGCTGAAATAACGTCAACATATATGATCGAGCAAAGACATAAAGTTCCATGGAGACTCACCACCAGCGCCAGGTGACGTCCTCGGAGAAGACACCGCCTATCAATGGGCCAGCCGCACCAGCGACACTGTAGATGGATCCAATCAGGCCAATCAGGGCGGGAACGCGCTGCGGAGGTGCAATCAATGCGACAATAACGTAGCAGCCTCCGGTGATACCGGCAGCGCCCCATCCTGCAATCGCTCGTCCGACGATGAATGCCGTGCTCGAAGGTGCCAGTGCTGTTCAGAAAACAAATCAGTGGTTGCGAACTTTCCAAGGCGAGGCGAATTTGCTCACCTGATAGCAGACTTCCGATCTCGAACACGCAAACCGTCGTGACGAAGCCCGGTTTGAGAGGAAAGAAGGTGAACATCTTTCCCCAGAATGAGGGGAAGACGGCCAAGGTCAGGAAGAAGGCTGACCCGTACCAGCCGATGTCCTTGACCTCGTGGAATTCATCGGTGATGCGGGGGATAGCGGTGGACACGATAGCCTGACACCGATGTCAGCCGAGATGCCGGACAACAACCAGAACTCAAACTCACCAGATCTAGGGCAACGAGAAAAGTGCTTATGAGCAGCGACACCATAATCACGGTCAAATAAAGGATCGACGGCCCATCTTCGCTCTTACGCAGCGAGGCTTCGTCGTCCGTAGAACTCTCCACGATGCTGGGAGGGACAGCGATGGGCTCGCTCGATTTCTCCAACGACGACGACGACGACATATTGACGGCAGAATGAATGAGGGAAAGTGCGCAGCGTGTGGGCGCTGCAGGCAGAAGGAACGAATATAAACATGCTTGTCATGACCCATGGCACGAAAATGAAGATCACACCCATGGGGGCCGGGAAATCACGCCCGTAGATCGACGGGAAGATCTACTCCAGAGTGACCCCGATTGTTTCTGAGTGGTGTTGGTCGAGAGGGAAAACCACCGATCTGCGCAAGGGTCCGAAACAGCCTTTCGACGGCCACCAACGCCATCGCACGAGGAACGAGCGGATGATCGACGGTCGTGAGTCCCCGAATTTCCACGGAAACCGCTGCCGATCGCGCAACAATCTACCCCTCCGGAAAAGACGGGCCACGGCACCCGCGTGAAGACGGACTCGCAAAGTCTAAGTGCCTTAATTTTCCATGCATTTCCCGATATCTATTCGGCTGAAAATCCATTCCCCATGCGCGCAAATGAACACGCAAAACCCGTCGCAATCCCTTCCCGTTCCGCACGGAAACGTTCGCAGATCTCCGTGCCCAAACCGGTCCACGATCGACGAAACCCCAAACCCCCTCCCAGCGAATCATCATCCTCTCTCCCCCGCAATCCTGACCCTCACACCCTTCGTCTTCCTCGTGGGCTCGCCCAGCGGACCCCCGCCCCTGATCTCGATATCCCTCTCCCTCGTCGTCTCGAAGAGCTCCAGCTCGAATCTCCGGAAAACCCCCGCGAGCAGGAGGTACTGCTGCGCATACGCCAAACTGTTGCACCGTCAGCTCCAAAACTTTCAATCGTGAGTATACGTTGCGAACTCACTGAATCCCGATGCAAACCCTGCTCCCCCTCCCGAAAGGCAGGACGTAGCGTTCGTAGTCGTGCGGACCCTGCCATCCACCTTCGAGCCAGCGTTCTGGTAGGAAGCTCTGAGGCGAGGGGAAGATGTCGGGATCCATCGCCGCTTTGCAGTAGGTCATGCTCACCGAGCTGCCCGCGGGGATGGAGCGGTGCTCGTGCTGGAGGGCGTGGTCCGGGGAGATCATGGGGAAGCGGGTGGTGACTATGCAGCTTATCCGCATGATCTCTTTTATTACCGCTGTCTGAGACGGGGATGTTAGTGGAAGATGGGTAAGAGGGGAGATGCAGGGGAGGACTTACGAGATAGGGGAGTTTTTTGAGGGCTTTGACCGAGGGCATGAGGGTTGGGTCGGGAATTGCGGCGTCGAGTTCGGCTTGGAGTTTGGAGAGGGCTTCCGGGTTAGAGAGGAGGTGGAAGATGCCGACCGTGGCTGTTTTGGAGGAGGTCAAGCTGCCTGCTACCAGCAGGTTGTAGACCTCGTTGGCCATTCGTTTGGGGAGTTTCTCGCTCGGAGGGAGATCGCTGGACAGGATTGTCTGGAAGATGTCTTCTGCTTTGCCTTCTTCGATCGACATAGCATCAGACTTTTCGGCATCAGTGAATTTATCGTAAGCCGTTTGAGCCATATTCATCAGATCCTGTCGAGTGTCTGTGTCAGCCCTGGTAGTCAAACGTGAAATCATGTCCAAAACTTGCCTTGTACACGGCTATGTAAGGAACAAGGGGCGGACACAGATACTTCCAAGCGGCCAAGGGCACGTCCAGGCCAGCGGTCACGAGCCATGGCAGATGTTTGGTCAATGGAAACTTGGCGGAAAAGTCGAATGTGGTGTTGAACCAGGCCTGGGCTCGTTCAGCGTCCCAGAACAGTCCTAAACGTCTCTGGAAGATTTGACCTGTGATGAAATCCGTCGTCCAGGCAAAGGTATAGACTCGTAGGTCCAAGACCTTTCCCATGTGGGTTTTCAGGTTTTGTTGAAACTCTCCCGTATAACTTTGCAGGGCAGGCTCCATTGAAGTTACGGAACGACTGGAGAAGAATGGACCCACGGCTGCTTTGCGCATACGATGCAAGTCATGTGGGCCAGTTCCAATTGCTGTAGTTGTTCGATAAGCTCATGAATCGTGACACTTAGTGTTCGTTCGCGTACTGGCCAAAGGTGTACCGATCGCAGTACCGACCAGAGGGTCTCGGTCGCGTCTCTGAAAGGCGATTAGCATGTTGGATACCACTGATAATGTTGAGAATAGTACTGACTTCGCCTGATCCTGGATACAGTACATGCATCCATCTGGAATCTTTGACATGGACTTCGTTCGGTCGTATGCGTACAATGGGACCTAGTTCCACATCATCAGTACTTCGCCTGCCCTTGCGATGACCTGTTCGCCCTACCATATTTTTCATGTAGATTGTCCAGTTCGAGGTACAGATGACCACTTTCGTCGCGGAAGAAGTCCTGATACAGTTCCCAGTAATCCGTGATTGCTGCCACTCGAGGTCCGGGAAATTTGGACAGAGGATGGAAGTAGAGACGATAAACGGCGATGCCCACGAAGTAAACGCCGGCGACGATACAGGGTAGAACCCATCGTACGTTCTCCACGAAGAATGTCGGCAACGTGTTCCACAACATGATTGATACGGTGTTGACTATGAGATGGCTGTGAAATAGCCAGAAGACATATCATAGACGTTATAACAATCATCGCCATGAGCGCCTCGTCACAGGAAGCTGATCGACGTTGGATTTGCTGCA
>JAOSBP010004150.1:0-11485 GCA_027563825.1 Erythroxylum mucronatum
TTCTGAGGAAGCAATGGCAAGTGGAGATGGGTTACTCCAAGTGGGTTGATCTGGCCATCTTGATTGGAATGATTGTGATCTATAGGGTTTTGTTCTTGGTGATTATAAAGACCAAAGAGAGAGTTAAGCCCATCATTGCAGCTTTTAGATCAGTTCCTAACATATGCACAGGATAGGAAAGGAAAAATCTCAAATACCAATAGGCGGTTAAAAAGATATATTTTGGCATCCAACGTCCAGTCCACTCTTTTCGTAGAGATGAAGTATAAGTAATGTCTTAGTTGTCCTTTTTGTTGTCTATCTTACAAACAGTTATACTACCTTAAGGAGTTATTTGGTCATATTGTAAATATTGACAAAAATGAAGAAAGATAAGCAAAAAAATGGTTCTATTTTATTTATGTGATTAAAGCCTTTTATAGGCTTGAAGTATAGGACAAAACAACTCTTAACATAATTATAGTATAGTAAGAGAAGAGGAATCTCTCCGTTATTAATCGGAATTTTGTTAGAAAAAAAAAAGAAAGAAACACAACTATGACTTAGTTGGACCTAGGCTGGTGATCTGGTCCAAGGTTGGAGTCTTTATTTAATCTTGTCTTGTGATCAGGTCTAGTGGAGAAGATGAAGCCCAGAAAAAGATCACTTAACACTGAAGCCCTAAATAAAGAAAACAAAAGGACTAGATGTTGGCCCCTAGGTCGCAGTACGTATTTCGAGCCTACTAGACGAGACGGTCATGATAGGAGGAGGTTGGGAACTCGAAATTCTAAGGAGATTAGTAGTGTCAGTTGTGGCGGACTTTGCCACGGCGAAACCTTGTGTGCACTGCCTAGGACCCTTCGGGAAAAATACGTTGTAGCGAAAGTCATTCCTTCGCTGCGGCGAAATTCCAAATGGACACTAACTCCTCTAGAGAAAAAATACACAGCGGAGAAAGAGTTGGCTCCATTGTGGCGAAGTTTCCAACTCAACTATAACAACCTTTCGGAAAAAATACACCGTAGCGATGGTTTAGCTTTCGACGTGGCGAAGTGACGAGATCATGTCAAAAACACCTTCAGGAAATGTTCGCCGCGACGAAGCCTTTGAATTCCAAAACCCAGATCCTAACATTCAAACACAAAACTCTGCACTTACACTTTACCAACTTCCCACAACCATCCATACACATTTACACATACAAATTCTAACGACGCATATCAACTCAATCGAAAAAAACATGAACACATACGAGAGAACTTACTTCCATTCATGATCGCATTACTAAAATAAAGTGAAGTTTATACATAGCTTTAGTTACATATTAACAAACAAATCAATAACTTAATACAAAATATATATGGATGCTCCTGTTCGATATGCTGCTAAAGCTATTTAAAAGTAATTGAACTAACTTAATTACTAAATGTAGCTATCTCGAGGTTTCCAAATGCCTTGTAAGAATCAATGATCTTCTCGTTCTACACTTGAAGAGGAAAATAGTGGGTTGAGCTACAAAGCTCAGTAACTAATATATTTATATTTATTGGTAACGAGCCACGCAATCAAACATATATACATACATCTATATCTCATTTTATTCTAGTAATTCAATCATTTGCCATTCTAGCTCAAAACTCATAGTTAGAATATCATCACATAAATCATAGCATATACATTTAATCACCAAAGCATGAAACTCAATTATGCATCATACTTGACAATTCAAAGATGCAATGCACAACAAATGGCTTGAGAGTTCTATGGATCAAAATGGCGAAACCGAAGTTTACACTATGAACAAAATGAGTCCATTCTTTGGATCTCATATGCCACAAGTGGGTAGCCGGGAGCAGGCTTAGTCAACGTGTACGTGACGAACGAAATGGTTTCTCTCTTGCCCAAACATAATCGAATTTCAATGCTTAATTCAATTCATCACATATGTTCACTCTCATGCATCTCATGCTTTTTCTTTTTTTTTTGAATATACAAAATGCCATGGCATCTTTCAAGGCATAACATAATAATACATCATAATGCAATTTCCAACATTCACAACAATTCGCAATTAAGCAATTAAGCATACATATATAGGCAAGAAAATTTTTCATTTACACAATAACTATAAATACATTATCCACCTAAATTGCTTGGCAAAATCCAATTCAAGTTTGCCTTTCCTCTTGCTCTTGGATTGGGTTTTCTTAGTTTCCTAAAACAAACCAAGATTCATTCAACCCAATACTCTAATAAAATTCATAAGACTCAAATAATCACAAAAAATGAAATAAATACAAAATTGGGTTTAACGTAACCTACTCATAGTTTATCTAAGCTAGATAAACCAAAACCTAGTTTAGAAACCCTAGAAATCAAATGGGTCCCTTAAAGCATCTTCTTTCTCCCTTCATTCCCAACACAAAACCCATTCTCTTCCTAACTCCTTTTGTTTTTTTAACAAAGCAAGAAGAAAAAGTAATGAAGTTTACCTTAACAAGATGATTTTCTCTTCTTTTTCTTCTTCTTTTCTCTTCTACGATTTTCTCTTTTCTCTCTTCTCTCCCACGATTTTTCTCTTCTCTTCTCTCTTTCCCACATTTTCTCTTCTTTCTTTTTGTTCTTCTCATTCAAGACTACAATTTGTCTTGGTCTTCCAAAAATACCCCTACTTCATTTAATCAAAAGACTACTTACTCCTTAGGCTATTTAAATGCCATACTATACTCTAATTTAATCCTAATCTTTCCATTTTAATTTCTAATTTCAACTTATGCTCACTAAATTAACGTACTCAATTCAAAAAATAACTAAACAATTAAATAAATAAATGAATAAATAAATAATTAATAAAATAATAAAAAATGGGATCCAACACTAGAGCCCAGTAGGCCCTGCTGAGACTGAAAAACACGGACAAAAGGAAAGACGTCTAGTAAAATCGATTGAGAGATGTAAAACAAAATAGGGGGAAAAATTAGGGAACCAGGGTTCGTCGTCTTTCGCTAAGTTTGTCACGCCGCTGCAAGCTGGACGATATAGATTATGTACAACCCCCAATTTGAGGAGCAGAGAGTGAAAAGGCGAATGAAGGAGAGCCCTAGTGAAGATATTCGTGAGCTGATTGGTGGAGGAGATAGGAAGTAGATGGATAACACCGGCCTTAAGTTTTTCATGAACAATGTGATAGTCAATTTCGATGTGTTCATTCGTTCGTGAAAAAGGGGTTTTTAGCTATGTAAATAGCCGACCGATTGTCGCAATAGAGACATGCTGACTAAGGATGATCGACACAAAATCATGGACCAGATGACAAAGCCACTGGAGTTCATATGTGGTTGAAGCTATGGCGCGATACTCCGCCTATGAGGAGCTCTTGGAGATGGTAGATTGTTTCTTGGATTTCTAAGAGACAAGAGAGGAGCCCATAAAAATACAAAAATCGGTAATAGATTTATGCGAGTCTGGGCAGGTTCCCCAATCGGAGTTGGAGAAGGCACGAAGCTTAAGAGGAGAGGCAGTTGGAAACAAAACGCCTTATCCTAGAGAGCCTTTAAGGTAGCAAAGAATACGGTGGTCGCCTGCATGTGGGAGGTGATTGGACGGGACATGAACTGAGACAACTGTTGAACCGCAAAAGAGATTTTGAGTCAGGTAGTTGTTAAGTAGAGGAGTTTGCCAATCAAACATCAAAAGGAGGTGGGGTCAGAGAAAGGTTCACCATCACTTAGGAGCCTAATATTGGAAACCATGGGGGTTACCACCAATTTAGAATGAAAAAAACCTATTTCCTGAAGGAGGTCTAGAGCAAACTTTTGTTGGCAAAGGTTGATCCTTGAGGAGGAGCAAGCGAGCTCCAAGCTAAGAAAATACTTTGTTGGGCCTAGGTCTTTTATTTTAAAGGCATTGTCGAAGAATTGCTTGGTTGAGGAGATAAGGTCAAGATTGAGGCTAGCTAACAAAACATCGTTGACGTAAATTAGAAGGACAATAAAGCCGGTGGAAGTGGATTTGCTGAAAATGGAGTGATTTGAAGTGGAGTGTGCAAATCCTTCAGAGGGGAGGGCTGAGGTAAGTTTGGAGCGCCATTGTCGACTAGCCTGTTTAAGGCCGTAGATGCTTTTCTATATATGACACACCATTTATGGATGTGGCAGATGGACACTAGGAGGGGGTAACATGTAGACTTCCTCCCCCCGTGCAAAAAGGCATTGTTTATATCTAGTTGGTGCAGATGCCAATTCTTCGAAGCTATGATTGCAGGCAACAGGTGAATGGTAGTAGTTTTGCCTACTGGAGATAAGGTGTTGATGTAGTCCAGACCTTCCTGTTGGTTGAAACCTTTGGTGACGATTCTGATTTTCCAATGTTGGAGGCTCCCATCGAAGTTGAATTTGAGCTTGTAGACCCTTTTGTAGCCGATAGCAGTTTCTCCTGGAGGATAAAAGGTGAGATGCCAAGTTTTGTTGTCTTTTAAGGCTTTCAGTTTAGCTTGCATAGCTTCTTTCCATTAGTGGTGCTGTATTGCTTGTTTGTATGATTTAGGTTTGTGATAAGTAGCAATAGAGGCTAGGAAAGATTGGTGTTTAGGGGATATATAATGATAGGAAAAAAAAATAGAGGAGAGGTGGTGTGGAGAGGAATGGGGTAGGGTAGGACAGTCACAGTTTTGTAGGTAGAAGGAAGGTTTGGTTTGCCTTGTAGAACATCGAAGAGGAAAGGAAGGGGAAGGTGAGGAGGTAGTCTGCCGAGAGGAAAGGGTTATAGGGGAGTGTTGAGGGCAGGGACAAAAGGAAAAATGGGATCAATGGATGGTATTAGAGAATGATTGGGTAAAATAGGAGGGTCAAAGGAGGATTTTTTAGGTAAATCCAGGAAGGGAAAGCTATTTTCATATATCAAAACATCCCGAGAGATGATAAACTGGTTGCTGCTGATGTCAAACACCTTGAAACCTTTTGTACCTGGAGAAAAACCAAGAAAAACACATTTTCTTGCCCTTGTGTCAAACTTACCTCTATTAGCCTCTTTGGTAGATGCAAAACAGAGGCAACCAAACTCTTTAAGGAGTGAAAAATCTGGGTTAGTACTAAGCATATAGAAAAAGGGGATTTGTTGTCTAAGAGGGGAGAAGGGATTCAGTTGATTAGGTATGTAACATGTCATATGCAATCTGCCTAAAATACAGTAGGTAGATGAGCTTGTAGCTTTAGGGCCCTAGCAACATTTAAGAAGTGTTGATGCTTCCATTCTAGTCTGCCATTTTGTTGTGGTGTTTTGACACATGAGATTTCATACAAAATTCCTTGTTCATTGTTCAAATGTTGTATACCAAATTCAACTCCATTATCACTACGAGTGCACTTGATTCTTTTGTTAAACTATCTTTCAACATAGGCACAAAAACTCTTTAGCAATTCCCTTGTTTCAGAATTGTATTTCATCAGGTAAATCCATGTTAATGTACTATGGTCATCCACAATGGTCAAAGAATATCTATAACCAAAGACAGAAGGGGTATCGTAAGGCTCCCAAATATCAACATGTATGAAATCAAAATATTAATTAGCAAAAGATTTACTAGAAGAGAAAGGCAGGCATTTTTGTTTAGCAAAATGACAGACATCGCATTGTTTTATGAAATGAAACACAATTGAATCATCTAATCTAGATAGAGTGTGCAATCTTTGATTGGAATGGTGCCCTAATATTTAGTTCCAAAGGTGCTCTTAGTCAGAGGAAATACTGCAAAAGGCAGGTTGATTAACTGGATGTGAGGAGGAAAGACAATAGAGGCCACTGGTTTTTTCAACAAAACCAATCATCTTCTGGGACTTGGTGTCCTGGATTATGCAAGAATCAGAGGAGAAAATTAGTCGACAGTGAGAGGAGGTTGTGAGTTTACTGATAGAGATTAGATTAAAAGAAAAAAAATAGGGACAAAAAACACATTAGTAAGAGTGAGGGTGGAAAGTTTTAAAATTTATATATTTGTGACTGTCACGAATTCACCAAATTGTCAACTGTTTTGCAGGTGACAAAGAAATCTAATGAACAAACTATATGATCAGTGGCCCCGAAATCAAGGATCCAAGTGCATGACCATAAAGAAGAACATGAATCAGGTTTGAGTATACCTTTGTGCCTAATAGAAATTGTATTGACTTGAGTATTGACAATTGTTTTTCCTTTAGATTCTTTGTCCTTGTGTAGCAACTGCATCAACTGTGCATACTCATTAGTAGTAAAAGTAGGTCCAGGAATATCTGGAGATGAAGTTGGCCCAACAAAAGCAGAATCTGATTCCTGAGGCTGCTTGTCCAGGTGAGTTTCGACTGAGTTGATTGCCTTGTATTTATTGGAATTTTAGTCTCTGGGTCTGAAATTGTGTTTGCTGTTTGATGACATATTGGGGGAAAACCATGTTTTTTGTAGCATTTTGCTTATATATGTCCAATATTCCCACAGAAAGTAAAAATAGGTCTTTTGTTTTGTTGGTAGTGTTGTTTAGAGTCTGTTTTAGCAAGAAAAACTTGTGGTTCTAGAATGGGGGAGGACGATGAGTTCTAATATGAGTTGTTGAGTTGTCTTTCTTGTTGAGCAACCATGGTAAAAGTTTTCTTAATGTTGGGTAAAGAGTCCATTAATATAATGTGAGATTTAACTGTGGCTTAGGATTCATTTAGACCCCTAAGAAGTCTAATCACACAATCTGCATCTTGATAGGATTTGATAATGGTCTGAAGGTTACATGAACACTGAGGTTGACAAACACATTTGGGCACAGTTCTGAGGTTGGAAAACTTGTCCCACAACATCTTGAGGTGGGTATAGTAATAAAAACTAAAAGTGCATCTTAACGGAAGCTACAAATTTCTTCTTGTAGATTTGAAATTCTGAAAGAATCAGCTTAAGAGAATCTTCCCTCCAAATCTTTCCAAATTTCCACAATAGTATTGAACCATATGACACTTTGAGCAACATATACGTCGGCAATGTCGGTCTGGAAATAAAGTTCAGTAGCAGAATAAATTGTGTCGGTAATTATGGTCGGTAATTTTATATGTAATTCGTCGTCTTTGAAATGAAAGAAAACGACGTTGTACAGTTATCTCGAAACTACGTCGTTTTGGATAACTTAACCAAACAACGTTGGTTTTCGAATGTTGCTATAACGTTTATAACTTCAATAAAACGACGTCATTTGGTTAAAATCCAAACGATGTCGTTTTGTAAAGTTATAAACATTAAAAATATAACCAAAAAGGCGTCATTTTGGTTTTATGGCCCCACGCCTGGTTTTTCTTCCTCTCCTCTCCGTCGATCTGTCGCCTCTGTTTGTTGTCATTACTATCGTCTTCAGCTGTGTTGTCGTCGTGGAGGCCTGCATCGTCGGCGTCTTCTGCTCCGGTGGTCTTATACCCAAGGTATTGTTTTGGAAAACCTTACTCTCCTTTCTCCCGTGAATGACAATCGGTGGATGAATATTTTAATTTCTCCTTCAGTTTGTGTTTGGTTTAAATGTTTTATTTAATGATTGTTAATATATTTTATGTATTTGTTGGAGAATAATGGAAAAATTTTGGATTTTGTCTTGAATTAAGAATGAAGAAGTTTATGTATACCATGTGTTTGCCAAAATGCATAGTGTTTGATTTCTATTGTTTTTGTTTCGTAAATAATTTGTGTTTTGTGTTCTTATACTTATTTTCGGTGTGAGAAAACTTCAAGTACAAGAATTGGATACTAAGATCAATTTTGTTTAAATATGAATCATAAATTTATGTTCATAGCTCATTTATATTTCGAAATTCTAATTGGGATTGGTTATGAATATTAATTCAGTGTTTACTAACTTATAATTAAACACTTTATTTAGTAAATGACTTATTAGTTATTTTTTGAAGAATTAAAAAATTTTAATTGTTTGATTATGTGGATTGACCGACTTATTCATCAATTTGTGACGAATTAAAAATTTTTAAGTATTTGATCACGTGGATTAACCGATTGAAATTAATCTATAAGTTCAAGAATAACAATTCATCATTTATACAAATAAATTAGAAAGAATAGTCATTTCATTTACAATATGTCAAGTGCTCTAAATTTATGCTCAGTGAAATTGTTCAACCATAAAAAGGAGTGTTTAGCTATTGTGTTTACGTTAGAAAATTTTTGATCATATTTATTAGGACTTAAAGTGACCAAGGTTTAAGTAGGTTGATGTAAATTTGTTATATTTAATAAAATTTAAAAATTCTAATATGGATTAATTCAATCAAAATAATGATTGAGAATTAAGAAATGATATTGTTACTTATATGTAATCTCTATTTACATAATATTCATTTATATATAATTTATACGTTAATATATCAATGTTCATCTCCTTTATAAAAGCGATCTTCAAAAAATTGATTTATTGACTCTTATAAGAAAAGTATCGTAAGTTTTATCAAACAACAATGATGATGATAACACATTCTATTACACTGGGTATTGAGAATATCTTGATGTATTAACTATAAATGAGAGTGTGATGGGTTACAAATAGGTATACTTGAATTGTGAATTGTATAATTATAGATTTTGCGATGTAAATGTAGACTGAATTGAGAATAGACATAGTATGTAGACCCAATATGAGTTGTGATTACTGGTCGATATAGAAGTGTATTGTTTGTTGCCGGATTGATGCTTCTTCCAAAAAGGGGATGCCTATTTTATAGGAAAAACTCTGCCGAAATTTAAATAGGCCCGGCGTAAAATGTGACATCATCATTTTTAAATTAAAAAAAGAGCTCCTTAGAATTAAATGATGATTGAATTAATACAATACAGTTAATGACCTTGATTCATTATAATATTTCACGGCAAATTATTTGTTACATTTCCCGCTTGCTAACCTGTCAACGAATTTGTTATTAGTTGTAGGAACTTGCACACATTCCAGTATATTCATTTGGTGCAAGATTAAAGAGAAGCTTTAGCAGGTATTAAAATGACATTCATGTTCGTTTATGGTGTCACAATGTCAAGAATGCATTTTCACACATTTTAATGACATTTGTTGCAGTTTCTATATTTTCCATTGTTGATCCGTCATTATCATCCTATTCATGTACTTCAGGAAGATCCGTTTGCACTTCGGTTGAGGTAAGTGAATTAGTGTTAGTGATAATTTCTTTTGAACTACATTTAATTTACAAATGTGTTTGTCGAATGAACATCGGGTTATCATTGAATTCATATAGGATGAGTGTGTCTTATATTGTGTGAATTTACAATGACCTTAAATTGTTAATATGTTATTGCATTGATCCTTAATCTGTCGTTATTAGCTTCTCTTTACTTCTCATGTGCAAAATTTAACACGCATTATTTTGAAAACTAGTTATATGTGTCAACAATTAATTACAATATATATTCATATATTAATGAATACTTATTATATTTCGCAGTACTAAATATTTAATATAGGAGTTTTAATTATTGAAAATATCTTCTCAGATATATGTTTGACTATAAACATATATGTGAGATTGTTAGTATAGGTTCATTATTTAGATTTGAACCCATAAACTGTAACCTAAAATTTGTGATGATTGCTCTTGTGAGTCTTATCGGTGCAAAATACGATGAGCTTAGGAGTCACAACCAAAACTTATTCACACCTTGTCAGAAGTCTTATCGTAGATGTCTAGTACTGTTTGTCGTATATGAATGATACTAACTCATGATTCACTGTATAAAATTAACAGTTTTGCAGATATGAGTTATGTTGATAGATCTTGGATGTATAGACGATTAACTCCTGATGGTTACATTAATCCTGAATTTGTTGCTGGAGTTGAAGATTTCACTGATTATGCATGTTCTCAACCTGCATATATGGATGGGTCGAAGATCAGATGTCCATGTAGAAAGTACTAACACAAATGTTTCCTTCCAAGTGATGAAGTTAATGGGCATTTGCTGAGAAAGAGGTTTGTCCCCAATTATTTTGAGTAGACACGACATGGAGAACCCGGCATTTGTAGCACCTCAAGGGGTAATCAAGCAGAATCGTTTGTCAACTTCAATGAGTTTGAAGGGGGATTGCTTACCGAACAAATTATTTGGATGAGACTGTAAATCCGTACATGAAAATGGTATATGATGCAAGTTGCAATACCTTTGAGCACAATAAGGAAAATCTTGAAGAAGATCCTAACCCACAGGCAAAATAGTTTTTTGACTTACTTCAATCAGTAGACTAAGAGTTATGGCCAACTTGTGAGACAATGACCCAATTGTCTTAAATTGCACGAATATTGAACATCAAGTCTAAAGGTCATATATCAAACCGAAGTTTTGATAAAATTCTTGAGATGTATAATGAATCATTGCTTTCTGATCATACAATGGTTGATAGTTTTTACGACATGAAAAAACTTATTCGGAGTCTTGGTTTGCCTGTGGAGAAGATTGATTGTTGCAAATTGGGGTGCATATTATATTAGGGAGATGATGTGGAATTAGAATATTGCAAATTTTGTGGTCAACCAAGGTTTAAACCTAGAAAGCGTTCAATGAAACAAAAATGAGTACCTTGGAAGCGGATGTACTATTTCCTGCTAACTCTGATACTTCAAAGACTTTATGCTTCTGATGTAACTGCATCGCACATGAGATGGCATCATGAACACAAACAGGAAGATAGAATAATGAGTCATCCTTCAGATGCACTAGCATAGAAACATTTTAATGACACCCATCTTGACTTCGCAGTAGAAAGTCGAAATGTAAGGTTAAGATTGTTAACGGATGGTTTCCATCCTTTTGGTCAGTCCGGTCAGCAATATTCATCTTGGTTAATCATTATAACTCCGTATAATTTGCCTCTATGGATGTGTATGAAGGATGTATATATGTTCTTGACAGTGATTGTGCCTGGACCTTCAAATCCGAAGCATAAAATTGATGTTTACTTACAACCATTAATATCAGAATTGCAGCATCTTTGGGCATATGGTGTTCGTACATATGATTTGTCTAAGAAACATCTACATTTAAGGAGAGGATTGTTCCTGACGGTTATGTATGGAAGAAGATTACTCAGGCCACAAAGGCATTTTACTTTCAGGAATTTGAGGTACAATATGAAAATAATTTCCTTTTTCATTTATTTGTATACTTTAATTACATAAATAATAGTAGATAATATATTATCGAATATTTACTTTTTAATTACAGAAAAACTTTTACTGAGATTCTGATATCGATAGGGTCATACATCGTTTCTGGGAGAAGCGGGACCGTACACGTTATCGCGACTTTATAAATGCGATATACAAGACTGGTGTACGACCGCCTTATATTTCTGAGAGTATATGGAGTCGTTGGCAGGAGTAGTGGGCATCACCTGAGGCAATGTCTATATCTGGGCGTAACTCGACCAACAGACGTGGGCCAATATCATGGAGACAAACTCTTGTCGTTCATACAGGAGGATCAATTA
>JAOSBP010004186.1:0-28710 GCA_027563825.1 Erythroxylum mucronatum
TTTATAATTATTATTAGTAATAAAAATATTTATTATTATTTTAAAACAAAAATTAAAAATTCACAATAATTATAAAAGTTGAAATAAATAAAATAATTAATTAAAAAAAGTTTCAAAAATAAGGGGGAATGAGAGATAAGAGGGAGGGAGGGAAATTTCAATTTTTTTTTTAAATTTTCCCTATTTTTTAAATTTTTCAGTATTGGCCGGTATTTGAATTTTGAATATTTTTGCTCTTTAGGTTCATATTTTTCCTTTTTTAACGTTTTCAATTTTTATTTAGCTTGTAGGGATATAATTGAAAACATAAGTCAAAATTAAGTTATATTTCATAAAATACTGTTACATACCAAACAATATAATAATAATCCACCCAACTTTCCTATTGAAATTCTTATAAGTATCCAAACATATGAATATCTTTAATTCCCATAGATTTATTTTCCGATGAATTATATTCTAAATTCACTTTACTTTCCCGTCAACCAAACAGAGCTCTATAGTAATTCTACTTTATTTAACGGTATGAATTATGTTGCCTTAATAAAAAAGCAACAATAATTGTACTTATAGTCACACATTTGTTGGTTGTCTAAAGCTCCTTTTACTGTAGTGGATTAAATAGTAGGGAGAAATTTTTTTTTGGATGAAATTTTAAAGTGCAAAATGGAAGATTGTAAACTAGCGGCAGCAACTTAAAAATTGACCAAGCTATAGATGACAAATTCAAAAAAGGTCTTTAAACATTATATATGAGTGACCAGATTCTTCAGTTTCTTAGATTGTGATGTGAATTTTAAACCCGAAACGACAATCTGAAGTGATTACTACTTTCTGCTACGGTACATCCTTTTGTTTTTAAAACAAAAAGTTAAGGACCCGGAACAAGATTTTGTTTCTCATTATTATTTTAGTCTTCAGAAAGAAAACCTTTGAACACGAAGCAAGATTGCTGGTTAGGATTTCCAAAATAATATGTTGAATCAGTGTTATGGTATTGTTTGGTTAAAATATCATAACCGTAGAGATCCTTGACCAACCGATATACACATGCTTGGAAACAGAAACATTGATGCATACTTTCTGGAAATTCCTATAGCATTGAAGTCATGTTTTCCACCACCATATCCGTGAATAGAACAAATGCTCTCTCAGAACCTACTCGGGAGTAACCAATCCGTCCAACGAGCAGGAAAACTGGCTGAACTTTCACGTCTCTGTCGTCAGTAAGGGACGATTTTTCCTTCCAACAACATCGATAGCTTCTGCAGAAAAGAAATAAAAAATTTTCTATCCAATAAGAGTGACTACATTCGTTGATACGGCACTTTACTTGCGGTTTTGATCTTTACCTTCAGCACCCAGTGCACATTTTGGGGGGCACCAGAACTTGCAAAGATGAGGATGCTTTGATTCGTTGCATTTCGCATCACAATTATCCAGGCAGGGAGATTGTGCTGCAACTTGAACCATCTCCACGCACAAAAGACACAAAACCATACATGCAACGAATCCTGTTGTCATTTTTCTTCTCATCCTATATCTAATCGCGTGCCGGTTTAGAAAGTTAATTGTTTATTTATTTCCTGACAGGAGGTGAAACCTGAAAGGAAGTTTTTGAGATGATCAAACAACAAAGTTGACCATCGTCGTACATATAGCCCCTGTCTTTAGTCCAAAAAACAGTTTTTTGTTACGTTGAAGAAGTCGGGCATTATAGAAAATACCTGTGGCTTTTGCATTATGTATTTTTAGTATAATACATCCTAAAATTAGTGTCAACTTCTCCTTAGAGTCGGGCCTGTTCCAATAATTGCATTTCTTCTTTAGTATTAAAGATACATATTCACAACCATTAATTTCTTGGCCCTAACAATATTAACCAGGCGAGTTTCTGCCTTTAATTAGTTGCCAAGGTAATGTAACGATGACTTAATTGCTCTGTTGTAACTGTGATACCACTTGGATGATTAGTATAAACAAATTTGAAGGGCGCGGTTGGCGCTCAATTGATAAACAAACCGAAAGGGTGAGTCAGATAAAAATGATTAGATCGGATTAATGAGAATTAGGCGATCTAGTTGACCACTTAATCAATTTAGTCAGTAATTTCAGGAGGGAGATCCTGTGCGAGACCCGATTGTTTATTAGAGAGCGTTAGAATTAATTAAAATTGTGGGTAATTTGTGAATTAAGAGATTGCAATTTCCATAATTCAATTAGGGTTTACAATTTAAGGTTTAATGGTTATAACTCAAAAGAGAGTAATCAATCAACCCTATGACCATCTAGAACCGAAAACCTGTAAACACATAAATGGCTAGATTAGCATTAATGATAGGTAAAATCCCCTCTCTCATAACTTGATTAACTCTCTTAACGGATTTCCATTGTGACCTGTATGACCGCTCAGTTTAATTTTGTTTTGTTCAAATTTCCACTTTACAATTCTTGAATTAATTTCTTGTATTTACTTTTCGTGTTCACTTATGTAATTTTTATTTCTTTTTATTATTTCCTTTGAGCCTCAGATAACTTAGGATTAGGCTAGTACCCTCCTCGTGGGATCGACACCTCTTATACTATAGCCGCAACCCGTATGCTTGTTGTATTTGAGGGCTTATAAATTTTAAAGCTCGAATGACACGATCAATGGGTTACAAGGAAGGGTCAAGATCATACGTGCAATGTCACGGTCATGACAGAAATTTCTTCTCTAGTGTCAAAATCATGTCATGATCGTGATAAAAAGTTTTTCTCCAGTGTCACAATTGTGACACCTATGCAATGATCATGGAAGATGCTTGCTAGATGTGGGATTTTTCATCTGTTTTGATATTGAGGGTCATTTTTGCAACTAAATGACATGGGTAAGCCCTAGAATTAACCCTAGGACGCACTATTAATATAAAAGAACATAAAAGACTCCAAAAAAATCAGCCACCATTCTACTAAATTAGATCAAGCAAGGAGGACCAAGAAGAGCATTGGAGAATTACCAGATTTCCAAATTCAGTTCCAAATCACGTTCTTCTTTCTTTCCTTTTGTTATTTTCATTATACTTGATGTGTAACTTGCATTTGAAGATGTTTTTTACATTTATGATGTTCTAAATTTCCAAATTTTTTTCTTAAGTTAATTTGTTATTGATTGTTATTGAATTCAATACAATATTCTAATATGGTGATATTTGCGTATGTTAATACTTTAACAATACATCAAGAGAGTGAGTCGAAAGTAATTCGATTAGGTTGGGTAACTAGAGTTGGTGACTTAATAAGTCATGAAAATATCATATTGATAATCATACGAAGAGAGATCTTGTGTGAAAACTCAATTATTTGATAGATTACTTTAGAACTAGTTGAAAATGTTAGGAAGTTTTTGTGAATCGAGAGAATGCAAAATCTAGAATTTCGTTCAATTAGGATTAGGTCTTGAGAGAGAGTAATCACCCTTCAAAAATCTAGGATCAACACCTAATTGAATCAATAGTGGTTAAGGGAACAAGATAATGATAGAATGAATCCTAAGCTTCATCATTGACCATCCTTACATAATTGTGGCAGTTAAATTGTTATTTAGTTATTTACTTGATTTGAGTTGACTACTTTAATTTTTGTTATTCACTTTCATTTAGATTATATTTTAATACCTTAAACAAAGTTTGTTTCACTTAATTTTAACAATTTCCTCATAGGATTGACACCTTTGATACTACAAGTTTACGATCCGTATACCTGTGGATATTGAGGGTTTTATTATGGATAAAACTTACTCAACAAGTTTTTGGCACTATTGCTAGGGACTTAGATTAGGAATTTTTTAATTCCTTTAATCTAAGGATTTTTTTCACTATTCTTGTGTCTTTATTACTCCATAAACACAATAATTACTCAGAGTTCAAACAAGATCGAAGAAATTCCAATACTTGATATCATGAGATAAGAATAAGAAATCCATAGAGTGAGATGGCAATAGGAGAATATTCAAACAATGGTGGAAGAATTCAATCAAGGAGACTAGCAGCAAACCCTTATTGATTTCATAAGGCCAGGATATAACACTGCACAACAAGGTATCACTCGACCAGGGACAGAGCCAGACTTAACTCTAAAGGGGGGCCGGGGGCCAACATCTAAATGCAAACATATTTAAAGAGGGGCCACTTATATTTGTAATTTTAAAAATTTTAATTATATAAATAATTTTAAAAAAATATATATTTAAAAGGGGGGGCCATGGCCCCCCTCCCTCAAAGCATGGCTCCGTCCCTGCACTCGACCATCGGTGCAAACCTCATTTGAAATAAAAACCAGCATTGTTGAATACACTACAAACCAACATGCAATTTTGCAGGTTAGCGAACGAGGATGCTAACACGCATATAATGAAAATTTTAGAGATATATGAAACCTTATGATATAATAATAGGTCGAAAGATGCTACTAAGATTAGGCTCTTTCCTTTTACCTAAGGGATAGAGCCAAAGTATGGTATCACTCCTTAAACCCGAAAAACATCATGACATGGGAGTAGCTGGTGCATGCATTTTTTAACAAGTACTTCCCTCTAACAAAGACGAAAAGGTTAATAAAGGAGATTATAAATTTCCAACAAAGTGATAGGGAGTCACTTTATAAAGCGTGGGAATGTTACAAGGATTTCCAGAGGAGATTTCCTCACCATAACTTACCTAAAGAATTCTTATTGAAACCTTTTACAATGGAGTTATTCCACCCACAAGGGTCACCATTGACGCGGCATCTGGAGGATCACTAATGAGGAAGACAACTGAGGAAGTGGAGGATTTGTTAGAAGAGATAACAAACAACAATTGTCTTTGGACATTAGACAGAAGTAGGTAGCAAGCAACATTCCACTATCAGAAGGGAGTCATTGTAGTCAATTCAGTGACAAAAATGCATGCCAAGATTGAAAATCTAACTAGACAACTCAATATTAAGAAAGCCTCTTCATCTGCTCTAGTTAAAGCAATTCAGCATATGAATTATATGGTAAAGATAACCATGATACTGTTGATTACTTCTTGATGTAAAATAATGATACAAAGCAATTCAACTATATGGGGACACAATTCGGTCGAAGAGAAGGAAACAACCCTTATGGTAACACTTTCAATCCTGGGTGGAGGAACCACTCAAAATTTTCTTGGTCAAACAATGCAGGTAATTAACTACAAAATCAAGGGCCACTTGGATTTCAACAAGAGAAATCCAATGCTACTGATTCCAAACTAGAAAAAAATCTTGGACAACCTCATGAGCGTGAATGAAGCTCAAAAGAGGCTGGTAAGGAATCTTGAAAAAGTAACTAAAAACCATGCTTCTTGTATTCATAACATAGAGGTTCAAATGAGCCACCTGGAAAATGCATTGTCAATAAGAAGTGTAGGGAGCCTCCCGAGCAATATTGAAGCAAACCCAAAGAAGCAACTTAAGGCAATCACACTTAGAAGTGGTAAGGAACTTTAGCAACCAGCAGTGACACAAGCTGCACCCCACCTAGTAGAAAAGAACCAAGATAAGAAGAAGGATATAAATATGAGTGAGTACCCTCTTATGTTGTCGCTCCGCCATATCCACCCAGGATCCCATTTTCTCAACCATTATAAAAGAATAAACTGGATGCATAATTTGCAAAGTTTGTGGAGAAATTAAAAACTTTGGAAATTAATCTATCGTTCATGGATGCCTTGGAACATATGCCCAAGTACACCAAATTTCTAAAAGACATATTATCAAATAAGCAAACTTGGGAAGAGAACCAAACAGTAGTGTTAACTAACAACTATAATTCCATAATCACTAGTCATATGCCTTTTAAGATGAAGGATCGAGCAAGTTTCATAATACCCTGTGTAGTTGGTGAATTTGAATTCGTAAAGTACTTATGCGACTTAGGCACAAGTATAAATCTTATGCCTTTGTTGATATTTAGGAAATTAGGGCTTAGCGAGGTAAAGCCAACTTTGATGCTAATTTAGTTGGTTGATTAATTAATTAAGAGACCATTTGAGGTGGTGGAAGATTTCTTAATGCAAGTGAACAAGTTCATTATCCAGGTGGACTTTGTAGTTCTTGATTTTGAAGAGGATAGAAACTGTCCACTAATTCTTGGACGACCTTTCTTGAATATAAGGAGAGCATTAATAGACGTTCATGAAGGTAAGTTAACACTTCGGATTGGTGAAGATGAAGTGAGTTCAACATAAACAAAGTCTTGAAAAATCCTAAAGAAATCATCATTTGCATAAAGATAGATGTTATGGATGAATGTATTCAATAACAAGAGGAAAGTTGTTTTGAAGAAATTAAATATGTAGAAGCTAAGTCTGAGAAAAATATCGGGACAGAGGATGCAAGTGTTCAGATACATCAAGAAATATTAGCACCCTCCACAAAGAAACCACCAAATCTAGAGCTCAAACCTCTACCCACACACCTTAGATAAACCTTTCTAGGTGAAGGTCAAACTCTACCCATCATCATTTCCAGTCAGCTAGATGGGGAACAAGAGAGTAAGGTGGTAGCAATTGTTAAGAAGCAAATGAAGGCCATGGGATGGCACATATCTGACATTCAAGGTATAACCCAAATGTTGTTATACATTGAATAAACCTCGAATAAGGAACTCGAGCGGTAAGGGAACGTCAATGAAGGTTGAATTATCACATGAAGCTAGTGGTTAAAAAGGAAGTAGTGAAGCTTTTAGACGTGGGTATCATATACCCGATATCTAAAAGTGAATGGGCCAGCCCGGTACAATGTATACCAAAAAAAGGATAAAATGATCGTTATAGGCAGTGAAAGCAGAGAGTTGATCTCCATAAGAACCGTAACAGGATGGAGAGTTCGCATTAACTATTAAAAACTCAATAAAATGACAAAAAAGGATCATTTTCCTCTCCCATTTGTAGAGAGGGTGGTTGGTCACTCATTCTATTGCTTCCTAGTTGGTTTCTTATGATATAATTTGATATTCATCTATCTGAAGGACCAAGAAAAGACCACCTTTACATGTCCTTATGGTATATTTGCATGTAGATAAATGTCTTTTAGATTATGCAACGCTCTAACTACTTTTAGGAGGTGCATGATGTCTATCTTTCAAATATGGTTGAGGACATTATGGAAGTATTTATGGATAATTTTTCAGTATTCGGAGACTCTTTTGAGCAATGCCTGGCAAATTGAGACAGAGTACTCCAAAGATGTGAATAATCACAATTAGTACTAAATTTAAAAACGTGTCACTTTATGATGCACAAGGGCATAGTTGTTAGGATATAAAATATTGTGCCAAAGGATTGAAGTGGATAGAGCAAAGACAAAGGTTATAGAGAAGCTTCCACCATCCATCAATGTCAAAGGTGTGCGAACTTTCCTAGGTCACACGGGATTCTATTGCCACATTATCAAGGACTTCTCAATGATTGCTAGAACTCTAACAAACTTGTTAGTTAAGGAAGTGCCTTTTAATTTCAATGAAAATTGTCTATTTGGATTTAACAAACTTAAAAAGGCACTAACATTAGCACCAATTTTAATGTCACCAGATTGGACACTTCCATTCAAAGTCATGTGTGATGCTAGCAACCAAGCTGTAGGTTGCATATTGGTCCAAAGAAAGGATAAAAAGTTGCATATGGTATATTACATAAGCAAGACATAACAAGACCCTAAATGAATTACACCATTACGGAGAAGGAGTTACTAGCAGTGGTGTATGCATGTGACAAGTTTCAGTTATACCTTTTTAGGCTTTGAGGTGATCATTTTTACAGATCATCCTACACTTAAATATCTCTTTTCCAAGAAGGATATGAAACTAAAGCTTATTTTATGGGTATTCCTATTACAAGAATTTAAGATCAAAATACGAGACAAAAAAAGGAGTAGAGAATGTAGTAGTAGAACACTTATCACATCTAGAAGGAGGGAAAATTGAGCAAAGTGATGATATTAACGAGAAATTCCCCGATGAAACCCTGATGTGACTCGATAAAATGGTAACACCATGGTTCACCGATATAGCAAATTTTGTAACTAGCGGTAAACTTCCTTCCTTATGAAACCCTGATGTGACTTGACAAAATGGTGACACCATGGTTCGCAGATATAGCAAATTTTGTAACTAGCAGTAAACTTCCTTCAGAGTTATCGTATCAATAGAGGAAACAAATTGAGTGTACCCACTATTTATAGGATGACTTGATCCTATACAGAATGTATGCTAATGGGTTGATAAAGAAGTGTCTTCCTGATGAGGAAATGCTAGACATAATAGTACAATGCCATGAAATAAGCTATGCAGGGCATTACGGAACAAACAAGATGACAGCACGAATGTTAGAATGCAGATTTTATTGGCCGAATTTATTCGAGGATGCCAAAAGTTCATGGCACAATGTGATAGGTGTCAAATAGTGGGGAACATCTCGAAAAGAGATGAGATGCCCTTATCCAACATCTTAAAGGTTGAAGTTTTCGATGTGTGGGGATTTGACTTCATAGGGCCTTTCCCATCCTCAATGGGGAACATGTACATGTTAGTCAGAGTGGACTACGTGTCACAGTGGGCTAAAGCTATGGAATCTCCATCAAATGATTGAGAAGTGGTACAAAAGTTTATTAAGAGATTATTCAACTGATTTGGAGTGTCAATAATGATAATAAGTGATGGAGGTGCACATTTTTGCAATAAAACTTCTTAGGCTTTTCTTAAAAGATATGGAGTTCACTGTCATGTCGCCACTACTTACCAACTGCAAATGAGTGGATAAGTAGAAGCCATAAACTGTGAGCTAAAATGCATATTAGAAAAGATGGTAAATAGTTAAAGGAAGGGCTGGACATTAAAGCTGGATGAAGCCTTGCGCGCTTATCAAAATGCCTTCAAAACCCCAATCGAAATGATTCCATTTAGGCTCGTATATATTAAAGCTTGTTATTTGCCTATGGAACTTGAGCATAAAGCATATTGGGCGACAAAAGCTTTAAACTTGGATGGGAAGCAAGCGGGTGAATGAAGACTCCTTCAAGTGAGCGAACATGACAAGCTTTGCTTAAATGCATATGTGAATGCTAAGGAAAAGTTTAAGAAATGACATGATTCTCATATTAAGAAGAAAGAGTTAAAAGTAGGAGATATAGTATTGTTATATAATTCGAGATTGAAGTTATTTACCAAAAAGCTCAAATCATGGTGGAGTGGGCCTTTTAAAGTGACTCACGTGTTTGAACACAGAGCTTTAGAAAATCATAGCAAGGAAACCTTCAAGGTGAACAAATAGAGATACAAACTGTGTCTCAAAGGAGTAGTCTCCTAAGAAAGGGAATTAATTTTTTTCCTTTCAAATAATTAAAAATGCTTTAAACGATGAATGGTCAACCGAAAGACCATAAATTAGCAAATTTCAGTAGTTAGGATTGTTTTGAATTCTATAATTAGGTTTCTTAATTACAATGATTTCGAATAGTGTGGATGGATAAATTACTTGGTATTGAAGATAATATAAGTTAGGGAAACAAGCTTAAAGGTTACATAAAGAAAGAATGACAAAACGAGATAAGGGTGTCAAGATTTACCATGTCACAATCGTGCATGCTATATTACAATAGTGTATGGTTTGAAATTCCTTTCTATCACGATTGTGACTCAAGTGTCACAATCATGACATTGGTTCAAATCCCTTCTATCACGATAATGACTCAAGTATCATAATCGGGACATACGGTTGTGCAGACCATAAAACTTGAATTTCAAGCTCTTAACCCTAATTTGCCCCGCCTTTTTCCACTGAAACGCTTATATTCATCCTTCATCTCATTTGTTCACTCATAATTTCCCTCACTAAGCTTCACCCACCACCAAACATCTCTCACTTCTCTCTACACTCCTCATAGGTTTTCATTTTTCTTCTGCACCTTTCAACCAAATTTGCCTCCCTCTTACCCATATTTTTCATTTTACACATAAATCTTACATTCATTGAGTGATTTCCACAAGATTTTGTGTTAATTTTGTTCCCTCATGTTTTTTTTGTGTATTTTGTTTTGCTTTTGACCAATTTTGTAGATTTACACTTTAAAATGGGACCAAGAATTAAGCAAAGTGCCATGTTCACAACCAAAAGGAAAAGGGCAAGTAGTGGGCGAGGTGCGCAGAATAGGACTACGAACTTTGGAGTACCTTTTTGATATATTTAGAAGATGAAGGTATTAGATTCCAAACCATTTTCTCTAGAAGTGTTTATGTACCTAGGTATTTTGATTTTATATCTTGGACAATCTTAGGTTGAAGGATAAGGTTGAGAATTTTAAGTCATAAAATTCAACGAGATAAATTCATTAATTTTAAATATGTTGTGTATGAAGAATTAACCTGTGAATTTTATACTTCTCTTCAATTTAAATTGTGGAACCAAATTGTCATCCATATCAATTGAATAATGATTTTATGACTAAAATTGGTGGATTTCCATATTTGGACATAATTAATACACATGATAATTTTTGTGCAAGAGGTATTGGACCCAATTAGCATAGTTGGATGACTTTAACATTAGGAATGCCTATAATAATGTTATTTGTACTCCTGAACATTTGTTCCTTTATAAGTTTGTGTCACACTATTTTTGATAAATCAGAAAGTAACAAATGTTTTCTTATTCATTTTGTGGTGCATAGATAATGATGTTAAAGTTTGCATAACCACTCATATCTTTAATACTATAACTGCTTCTCTTTACTATAACTACTACTCTTAAATATTGGCATGGGATATCTAGTTATTGCAATTGTTGATTATTATGGTGTGAATGTTGATCGACTAATCATTGTTTTATTTGAGTTTCTTAATCACCACCATCTAAGGAGAGTTGAGATCCTGACGGTCCAACATATGGAACTTCAAGATGTTAGTTCCAAGTCACATGTTAAACATAAGATAGGGTAGGCTAGTTCAAGCTCCACACCACTCTAGTAGCAAAATGAAGACTCAACCAACAACGAGACCGAGGATGAGGAAGAGATAAGACGGGAGATGATTTTTAATGTGGTTTTAGACAATAAAAAACTATTGAAGGAGATGGCACAAGAACTATGACAACAGTGATGTGACATCAAGAAGATTTACAAATACTTTGCTACTGAAGCTGTTTAAATTCTATCTCCAACGTCGTTACCACCTCAATCACCTTAATGGGTTTCATACTCTTACCTTGTCTTTATGTTATGTCTTGTTATTTTTATACATGTGGTGTTTGTTCCCCCACATTGAGGACAATGTGTTTTTCCAAATGTGGGGAGGTTTCCATTAACATTGATAACATGAGTGTGAATTTTACATACCATATTGTTATTTTTTTATTAGTTTCCATGGTGTGAGCATATGTGTGAGCTGTGTGAATGTGTCAATGGAAATAACTTGTTGGAAGTTGTTTAACTTTAAACATAGTCATTGAATTCGTAAAGGCATATTAGCTTATGAATTTTACATTTTAAGTATCTTTCGTTAAACATGCATGTTAATTAGGATATGACATCAATTTATTCACCTTAGGAAATTTTCATATACATTTATAATTATAAGTTAAATGAATGAGTTAGCATCATTAGTAATCTTTCATTAGGATGATTAACTAAAAAGGAATGAGGTAGGGTATATGAAATGTGATTAAAAAATGTGTTTTTAATAAATAACTATTTTGCTGGCCTTTGGGTTATAAATAGAGCTAGTAGCTAGTTGAGAATGTGATATAGCTGAGTAACCGGGGACATTCACGACAAAATATTTGTCTTCGTATCAAAAGGATAGAAGGACATTCCAACCAAGCTAATTAATAAAACATGGTCTAGTTGAGTAACCGGGGGACATTCATGACAAAGTGTTTGTCTTCATGTCAAAAGACTAGGTTAATGTTAGAGAAAATTAAAAGGTGGTGTTTTGATAAATAAATCCTATTGATCTTTGAAAATAGCAAAAATTTTCATGAAAGGTTACTTAGTGATAATTGCAATTTTGGTTGATACTAATTGTCGATGTATGTGTACAAGTTCTATAAGTGACTGAATATGAAGTTAATTTTTTAATTAGCATGTATATTCAATCCAAAGTGCTTAGACATGAAATATGTAGGTTAATATGTTAGCACAACTTGAATGATTAGTGCTTGCAGATAAATTGTTTTTATGAAGTTAGATGTCATTGTCTCATTAGTGCATGATGCATGAATGTATGTCTTTACATTTAGTTTATTTGAGTTTTTGTTTTGTTTCTGCTTGAGGACAAACAAAAGTTTAAGTGTGAGGATGTTGATAGGTTTAGTTTATATTATCTTTTGATAGGTGTTTTAGTGTGTTTATAGGTGTCTATTAGATGATTATTTCATATATAGCCTTAGAATTATGTTAATGTGATTGTTTGCATATGTATTAAGTGTTATATGGTTTAGAGCATGATTTTGGATCTTAATCTTGTGTTTCTTGAGGTGTTTGATGTGTTTGTTAGTATTGAAACCAGATAAGTAAAGAATGAAGGAAGCTAGAACATGCATGGATTACAAGGCAGGGTCACGATGGTGCATACAATGTCATGGTCGTGATAGAAAGTTCTTTTTTAGTGTCATGATCATGACAGGCACTTGTCAGACTCGATATTTTTTGCCCATTTTGATGTTACAGGGTGTTTTTGGAAGCAAATGACATGGGTAAGCCCTAAAATTAACCCTAATGCCTACTATTACTATAAAAGTACATAAAAGAATCCAAAAAAAGCAACCTCCATTTTACTAAATTAGACCAAGCAACAAGGATCCAGAAGAGCATTAGAGAATTTCCACATTCAGTCCCAAATCAACTTCATCATTCTTTCCTTTTGTTATTTTCGTAAACTTCATGTGTAACTTGGATTTGAAGATGTTTACATTTATGATGTTTTAAATTTCTATAATAGTTTTTTTTTCTTAAGTTGTTTTATAATACAATATTCTAGTGTGGTGATATTTAGGTATTTTAATACTTCGACAATAAATTGAAAGAGTGAGTCAAAAGTAATCAAATTAGGTTGGGTAACGAAAGTTTACGGCCTAATAAGTTATGTAAATATTATATTGATAATCATATGTGAGAGATCTTATGTGAAAACTCAATTATTCGATGGATTTTTTTTCTGAACTAGTTGAACATGTTAGGAAGCTTTTGTGAATCGAGAGATTGCAAAGTCTGGAATTTTGCAATCAATTAGGTTTAAATGATTAGGACTTGAGAGAGAGTAATCAGTTCCTTCGAAAATCTAGGATCGACACCTAATTGAATCAATAGTTGTTAAGGTAGCAAGATGATGATAGAATGAATCCTAGGTTTCATCATTAATCATTCTTACATAATTGTGATAGCTGAATTGTTATTTAATTATTTGCTTGGTTTTATTTGATTGCTTTAATTTCTATTATTCACTTTCATTCAAATAATAATTTAATACTTTATAAAAATTTAGTTTCACTTAGTTTTAATTATTTCCTCGTGGGATAGACATCTTTGATACTACAAGTTTGTGATCCGTATACTTGCAGATATTGAGAGTTTTATTATAAGTAAAACTTGCTCGATATGAAGTTAATAAAAGATGTAGTGAATGTCTCCTACTGTTGGAAACCAACTCTAATGCAACAAAGAAAGAAATGAAGGTAGCTGGTAGACTTTTTAAAAGGGGAGACTCCTATCAAATTACCAACATGACCATCCTAGACTTATTATTATGGAATTTGATCTGAAAGAAGTAATGATCAAACTGGAAAACTCAAATGAACAAATGATGCACCTTGAGATGAGAATGATCTAAAAACAACTACAAAATGGATGTTACCTTTATATATTCCTCAAGCTTTAACTTCTAAAGGAGATCCTTAAAGGAAAAATTGGAAAATATACACACGACAATATGAATGTCATGGATAATACTAGGTGACTTCAACATTATTCTTAAAAGAAATGAAATAAAGAGAAATATAGGACAACAATCTTACAATACTAACCTTAGAGATTGTGTACAAATAATATAGGTGACTAATTTAAAGATGGAGGGCTGGTTTTGTTCTTGTAGAAACAAATAAAACACATTAAGGAAAAAACAAGATAAAGAATTAGAAAATGAGGCTTGGTTGGGAAAATTCCTAGAAAGTATGGCTGAATTTAAAACCCCTAGAATATTGGCCACCATCTAATCATTATTGACGACCTGTATATTATTAAAATCATAAAAATCCTCTCCATATTCAATAACCACTAGGTGGAGGAGGAGGGATACACTAAAGCCATAATTAAGGCATGCAATATGAGATCAAAAGGAGTAAAATGTTCATATGTGTAAAGAATTAGCATTCATAAATTAATAATTGAAGATACTTAATGCTAAGAGACATCTGCATGCTAAGAAGAATATTGAAGCTACAAATTCCAAGTTGGGGTATTAGCTCAAGCACTCTAAATCAGAACCCGCTTGATACGAAACTTAGTGAAAAGGAAAAAAAAACTACTAAGAAATACTACACCAAAGCAAAGGAGATTCAAAACTCCATCTTGAAACAATTAGCTATCATTATCTAGTTCAAAGAAGGAGGAAAGAACACCAAAATCTTCCATAAATCAGTTTAAATAAGGAGTACTGCTAATAGAATATGTTCTCTTACAAAATCATATGATACCAAAGCCTCTTCACTACAAGAACATAGTAGTTCCTTAATCCCTCTACATAGATCATTCATAAGGAACCAAAAAGTTCAAAAATGAAGAATCTCTTATATAGACTAGTAACCTTATAAGCAATTGAGAAAGTTATCCTTATACTAAATCCCTAAAAGGCTCTAGGCTAATATGGATACATTTGGTACTTCTTCCATAAGGCATGGCAATAGTCAAAATACGTTAATTGAGGCAATTCAAGGACTCTTCATTAATGGGAACCTATTAAGTGAACATAACGAAACACACTTTTATTTTATCTAAAAAAGCATGATATTAACTTATTAAATAATTATAGGCTTATTGCATGTTGCAATTTTATCTAGAAAACTATTTCCAAAGTAATGGTAATGAGACTAAAGAAAGCTTTACAAAAAATAATAAGGAATCTCAAGTTACTTTTTTAGAGGGCATATTGATAGTGGATAACCTTTTATTAGCTCATGAACTTTTCAAGGATTATACTAGGAAAAGAACTCCAAAGAGGTGTGCCTTGAAACTTGATTTCAGCAAGGCTTTTGATACCATCAATTGGGATTTCATAATCCAACTTCTTTAAGTATTTGATTTGCCAAATCAATTTAGAAACTAAGTTAGATAATGCATATCATCCACCTATTTTAGCATTCTAGTCAATGAGGAATCCATAAAAATTCTTAAGGGAATCAAGGGGTTAAGGTAAGGGGACCTCTTATCCCCCTTCCTTTTCATACTACGCATGGAGGCCTTATCCATATTATTTAGACACAATATTGCCATAAACCTAAGGTTTTTATTTCATAACAGATGCCAAGAATTGGGACAGTCTTTTATAGAATGAATTACAGATCCATATGCATAGTCTTCACCACACTATAAATGATCAATGAACTTCTTATCTAGGAGTTTAACCACAACAAAAGTCAACTAATTCGTTCATCAAGTGTAATGGTAGAAGCATATTGCATATCAAGAGTACCAAGATTCTATGTTAAACACTCTTTAATCATATAGCTTATAATGCATGTATCTATAAGGAAGTTAATGTATAGGGATTACATCCCTTTGAATAAGAAAATCATAAATGACTCAATCATTAGACTCGTAAGGATCTATCACAAGCTAGTAAACTAACAATAATCAAACATATCCTTAATTCCCTCCACATATATTGTTCAACACATATAATTCTTTCTAAAGGCATAATAAGGTTAATAGAGAGATTTATGAGATCTTTCTATTAAAGTGGAAGTAAATAAGGGAAAGTGTTAGAAAAAGTAAAATATTAAAAAGATTGCAAGCCTAATGGAAAGGGTGGACATGGTATCACCAAGATAAGTCATAAAAAAGGTGTTAATTGTAAAAAGATTATAGAGGATGTTTGAAGGAGAAGAGACTTTTTGGGACTTAATAGATTGCTAAGTGCTTAATTGTTAATACAATTAATCTATGACACTTAGTGATTATTACTTTGAAATGCTTAAGACACTCACTTTAGTTCATATTTGATTTTAGGTATAATTTGGAAGCATCATAGCTAAAGTGAGTTGAAAGCATACTCATTTAGCCATCTTTTTGAAATTCACACTCAATCGGCTTTATGGAACAAGAAGAAGAAGGATTAAAGCAAGCAGAGACAAGAAAATGCATAAGAGGAAGAGTATATATGGAAAACATCAAGTATGGAGGGTTATTGGAGACTCACGACTATGCGTGAGTTTGTCATGGTTGTGAGACGTCACTCACGGCCATGCAAGATATCTCACGAGCGTGACACACATTGCACGCCCGTGAGCCATGGTTGTATATAGCTGTGACTTCTTGCCAGCTCACCCAAAGACCTAGTTTTTGTTATAAATACATTATGTTGACGACAGAAACATCTCATTCTTCATTTTTGGAGTTTCAGGATGACAAAAGCAATAGAGAGAGCTACTTCTTGGAAACCCAAACAACGATTCGAAGGTGAAATCGACATCCAAGTCACAGTTAAGCATATTTTCTCTTTGTTTAATGTTGAATCTCTCTTTAAGGGTTGTTATTGTTGTTCTATATTGAATGATTTAGGTATTGAAAAGATGATCTTAATGCATTCATTTTATTGTTTTATTATAATCTTGAATATAATTCGTAATTGTTATATTTGAGGTTCGTTAGTAACTACTAATGACCTTGAATCATTAGGAACAGCATAACTTAGGTAAGATAACCTGAGCTTGTGAGATTACTGCGTACATTGATCCATCTTTCATTTCATAATGTGGTTGTCCAATTAAATATAAGGAGTGTGTTCTAAGTTATTCGATAGTTAGGTTTAATTAAGGAGAGTCTCTTAATTAAACACGATCTAAGGGAAAACTGAAATTAGCAGAACGTGTTGTTAGTCCATGATCTATGGTCCTATAAGAGGTGTGAAAGCATTATAACAATGAGATGTGTTTAATCATATATAGGCCGAGATTGATCTGAGAACCAAGTTTCACACATATTTGACACTTTTCTCTCTTTTGACTATTTTCTTTAAATTGCTTGCGTAGTTTAATTTTATTTTGTTTTCTCCATTGCATCAACTCAAAACCCACTTTTTATTCCTTTGCATCGATTATTTTCATTACGAGAATTAACCAAACATTCCCTGTGGATATGATCCTGAGTCACTTTTGGTTTGTGCCTTCCGTCTCACTTTTATCTTGCGCTTCCGTCTCACTTTTGTTCTTTCATTCCTTCCATCTCATATTCTTCTGCTTCCGTCTTACTTTATTCTTTCAATATTATTTGGTCTTCATCAAAATCATTGACGTAAAGTCATTTTGACTTAACAGGTACATCTCTAGATGATTTTATCAAGACTTTTATTGCTAACAATCTTCAATTTCAACAGGGTATATAGCATATTCAACAAAATGTACAACAGTTTTAGCAGGAAACAAAATGGAGCATATAGACGTGAAAAACCAAAGGGGTTAGATGGCAGTGAGGCTCAATCGTATAGAATCACAAAGTGGAAGAAAACTGTCATCTCAACCTGAGGTTAACCCGAAGAATGTTAATGCTATAACCTTGAGGAGCATAAAGGAGATTGAGGTTCCCAAGAGAACTCCACTGAGGATTGCCAATGAAGTAGAAATCGAGGAGGAGTTAGGAAAGGAAGAAAACCCCTTATCGAGCACAAAGGTAAACCTCAAAAGCCCTAATATCATCAAGACTAATTCATAATTCATGAGTGTATGCTAATGATATGCATGTGAATGACATGCACTCAATTGACATATTCTGGGGTATGAAAGGTTTAAAATGATCATGATGTGAATTGTGTATTGTTTATGTCTTGAATTTTGGTTTAGTGGACTATAATTAGTGAACGTGGAATCTATTGTTACACAACAATTTCAACTAAAGCCACAAGCCTCCTTTTTCAATTCAGGTACATCTCTAGATGACTTTATCAAGGCTTTTATTGCTAACAATCTTCAATTTATTGCAACTTGTTTTTAATTTTGTTCTCTTTTCTTATATTTAGTAACAAATTATTATTATCATTGCTTTTTAATATTACTAAATGTAACCCTTTAACATTTGTTGCATTATATTAATTTTTAGCAACATATTTTTAAACAATTGCAATGATATTGTTGCCTAAAACTATGTACTCATAACTTTTGCATATGTTGAATTTGGTGATTTGGCCACGTGTGATTATCTCATTATCAAATGTTGTGTACCGTGTCTAAATACATGTCTAGATAAATCTATTAGAAATACAAAATATTAACATATAAATACTATAGAGAGAAAGGAAGGGAAGAACGGCATTTTCTACTTACTATATCTATATATATCTATTGTTGAGTTGTTTAGTAAGAAAGTAGATACACCAACCATCTTATTGTATAGAAGTCTAAAACTTAATGTGTGCAGATATTTAAGAGATATTTGGGTTCTTTAGTTTAGTAAATACAAATATACTCATTTACCAATTACTTTATATAATTATATAATATCCTTATCACTATACTATTTATTAAAAAAATGCTAATCTTACAAATGATAACTACCGATTACGGGGTACCTAATTGAATCTTAACAACGAGTGAACTCTCCTGTTGCAACTTCCAAGTTCCTCCTTTTTTTTTGTTTTTCTTAACATAACATACTAATTTAGAGACACATGGTGCTTGATTTAAGCATATAAAGGCATAAACGTCCTGGTCTCATCTTAACGAAATTGAGTAAAATAGCCGACTCGTGGAAGTGGCAGAAAATGCTCATTCTAGTATTTACAGTCATTTCCTCTTCCAATACTACAAATCTCTCCTTTCTAGTCCACAATCAAAACCCAACGCTACATTCCCAAAACAGATAATAGTAAAACCCATGAATCAATTCTACTCTGACATGTCAATTGGAAGGAACATGGTAGTATTTCCCTTTACACATGCACCTATAAACAATTGGGCATGACTCTGTTGAGCACTTGAAGCTCACCATCACCCTCTTGCATGGAGTACACGGTCCGCAGGCATGGGAACAATCCGGCAAGCTTGACCCTGTTGGGTATAATTCCATTCCCAATTCCTCTCTAACTCTTGATTCCTACATTAATTACGTCATTCAGGTTAATTACTAATATATTAATATTAACTATATAGATAGACTCACAATTACCATTGATTTAGATTAACCTTTGGGTAATGATCATAACCTTCATTGCCGTTTGTTGTTGCCCTTGATCCTCCTTGAGAACTAACCACCGAAGTATCTAGCAAACAAATCAATCTATAATTTATAACGTAACAAGATCTTGATTAACAACCAAATGACTGTAATTAAATATGATGTGAAAACTACTTACGGCGATGGGGCAACATCCGGAGGCTCATGATTACCATCAAAAGAAGCATGAAGAGGAAAACTGTGTGTGTTCCCTGTAAGAGCTTCATTTCTCGTCATGGCTTTCAGTAAAAGGGACACATTGTATATATATATATCGTTTTAATTAATGGGAAAGGATGTACAACTGAGGCAGTTCACATGATCCACGGCTGTCTTTTAATTTCAAAGTTTTCACAGGTTTCGTCGAGTCTATTAAATAATATGGAAAAAGTGCAAACATCTGAAGCATTAAATGAAGTTCATGTAAATATATCGAACATTTATGATCTTTATCGTCATGTACAGCTTAATAGTTACCATTTGCTTACGAATTCAGTTGCCTAGTAACAAGCACGGATTACTCGATGATCTAACAGTGAAACCAAGTTTCAACATCTGAGGAACATAGCATTGAATTGAAGAAGGCCTACAATAAACGTGAAGATCAGGCCTTCGGATTAAATGAACTAACTTCAATTTTTTTCCATGCATTTATGGTTGTGGGCACCTGTTTTCCCGTCGTTATTATTCTTCTCATGTTTCCCAGCTCTAGACATTCTATTTTTGTAAAGATAACCAATATTTTAAAAATCAGACCGGTGATTGAATCGAAGAAGCAACTGATTCAAGGGTTAATGGTTCAACCGAAATTTAACCGTGGTTGAACAATTTCGGTTGAACCGGTGATTAGTAAATATATGAATTTTTATTTTATATATTATATATAAAAGATAATTTTTAAAAATATTATTTAATTATTTATCTATCTAATTGTAAACTTAAACCTTTAAACTTCAAAATATACAATTTTTTAAAAAAGTTCGCCAAACACAACACAAAATAAGATAACAAAGCTCACTAATCATATTTCATCAAAAAGATTAAAAAAAGATCACTAATCATAATATTCATTCAAGTTGAAATCATCAAAATCAAGGCATTTTAAATGGACCAGCCGGTTCTTTCTTTCACCGATTCAATGGTTTTTACCAGTCTAACCGCAAAATGAACGAGTTAATCACTCACAAAAAATACGGGCTAAACTGGACCATTTCATACTCCGGTTTACCGATTCTCCGGTCCGACCGATCAATTCGGTCCGGTTTTTAAAACACCGAAGATAACACATGAATATCTTTATAAACTGATTCTTCATAACCCATAGAATTAATTCTAAAATAACTTGCCTTTCAACCCTAATTTCTACCTTCCTTTGTGAGTTTGAAAATGAGTATTTCCCCCTTTCCGAGTTTGTCATCATAATTGAGATGTTTGCATAGTAATGAGTTTGATGTTAGTCTAAATTTGTCCATATATGTTGCTTTTTAATTAAAATCAAAGCAGGACTTGATTCCATAAGCACAAGGACTTTCTAACACTCAAAATATAACTAACTGTTACAAAGGAGATGCAGGGAACAAAACTTTAAGTACGTCGTTCACAGCAACATTCTATTCATCCCCTCACCTTCATGGTCTTTAAAGAATCAAGATATTAGGATTTGGGATTTTAATTTTCTTTTTTCCTTTCCAAACAGAGAAACTCTACCGATGTGGTTGCACTAGAAGACAGATATGGTCATTTCACCATATTCCATAGTCCCACAGGCACGATTGCTGAATTGACTCCCTCACTCATCTGATTTCCTCTCAGAAAATCCAAAAAAACAAAAAAGGACAAACACACAAAATGATCAACGCCGTTCGATGTTGAGCCTCGAGTCACCATAGAGTTTCTTAGAGATGTGAAGAACAGAAAGCGCAACATGGAAAGAATTCAAGGCATCAATTTTGGAAGCTAATAGGGTACACATGTAAGGGAAGAGAATCGTAAAAGTTTCTATCCCAACCCAACAACTTTATCTTTCAAACAAATCTTTGCATTAATTCCTATTTTCTTTCTTCCAATTTATACAATTTTCATTTTAACACAGTTAATTAAGCTAGCCCCATGTTTCCTCTATCAGCAAGCTTTTGGAGTGTCCGACCCAATAGTTTTGTTCAGAAGCTGGAAATCCAACTGTCTTACACTCACACTTCTGTTCCAAGGAAGGGCTACAAAACCAAAAAGGGTGGAGGGGTTAGCAATTTATGTACGCTTACTTAAACAATCTGCCAACATGAGAGGTACAGAAAAAAGGATGGACGAATCGTCGGTCAATTTTATCAACCAGAAAAATGCCGCCTTTCCAAACAGATAAACACAATTCAAATTATCCCAATCTGTAGCTTACAAAGAAATACAAGATGAAGTTGTTGCTACAAAGATTAAAATATTTAGGCTTGGCTAAGGATAATGCATAATGAATTATTGCAGCTCATAAACTAACTAACAACAAACACGGTCCAAGCAAACAACAAGTGGCTTACATATTCATATCTATGATTTATCTAGATGTTAACCCCTTTAATGCTAGAAAAAAAAATCCAAAGCACTTTTGATTATAAACTTTGGGGAAATAACAAGTCTTTTGGGGCTTAACGCGCAAACCCAAGCATCAACAACTAGAAAATAATAGTTAAATCTCGAATATTGTTTGCTGACTGGATAGACTTGAGGGGCATCAAAAGGTGAGAAGATAAAACACCTGGCCAGTAGGGACACTAGGCCTCAACAAATACCAACACTACCATCCAACTGCCAAGTACAGTAAAATCCTTTATCTACTTCCACTCACTACAGGCAATCAGTAACCTAAAGGATTCCCCAATTACCAATATCAGCAGCTACAAACTTTCAACTTCTAATTCTACAGTTGCTCCTTTAGAACACCTGATGATCTAAGCAATTATGCAGTAATAAATTTCACTGTGGATAGATTGGCTAAATTTTTATTTTAGTAGAATAAAGATGAGAATTTAGAGGTTGAAGGAAAGAAATTTTAAGCCACAGTGGCTAGTGTATATACGAATAAAATACGGTTAAACATATGCATACCTTTTTTATTTAATTTATCTGCCATATGATTGAATAAGAATTTCAATCAACTTCTAAAGTACAATTCTGTTAACATTTTTAATTAACAGTTTTGGAAATATTTATCATCATACAATTACTCGCATATGATTGTAAAAGAAATCCCCAGGAAGATTTCAAAGTACTGTACTTAATGGAGTTGAATGAAATGTTTAAGTGCCATACAGCACCCGGAACTAAAGTAAACAACTAGAAGTTTTTCACAATTGCATAAACAACGGGTGACCTGTGTGCCATCAACCAATACAGCAGGTAATTGAAGCAGAATTTGAGTGGGAAGATAGGAATACCACAATGTCAACTTGTCAAGTATTTGATCCAGAGAATATCCTATACTAAGTATTGAATGGATGATTCAGTAAAAGTAGGTGTGTATCAGATGTATGTAATCAAATTTAGAAGTGTTTCATCACATATTAGCTTGAGGAAAATAGTAAACAAATATGGTTTTGATTATGTAAATATTCATCCACAAAGGATCACCTGAACTCACTATCAGTAGATATGTGGTATTTGCTCGATTATTCTAATAAAGTCAGACTCTATCCCACTGATTAAGTATAATATAAACAAATTTCTTCTTTTTCTGCCAAAACTTCAGACAAAATCAACTCCAAAAAAAATCCAATAACAGTCAGGAAATTCCATTGTGATAAACAGGCTGAAAGCCATTAAACCTATTCTCTACCATAGAACAAATCAGAACAGCACCTGTCATTTGGCAGGCTAACAAGTAATAACAATCACCAAGAGGCCTACAAAAGCAAAACATACCAATAAAGTGAAGGAGCACAGTATTGAAGAATTACACAAGTGAACTACCATTGACTAACAGTATATTCCCTTTAAAATTGAGGGTTTACCTTTACTCCTGCAGGAGAATTTCCAGCCTTAGCGGCCGTTGAGCTCCCAAAGATGATGACTCCTGTGGAAGGGTTCCCAGGCTTTGCCGTAGTTGTACTCCCAGACGATTTTGACTTCTTATCAGCAGGCTTTAATATTTGGAAAGAACACATTAATGTCTCATCCACACTCATCATGGCACCAGCATTATCGAACTCTCCACAATAATTAGGAGCAGAAAATATAGTTACAAGTTGTCGATTGGCAAAGAATTCATATCCATCCTCCACAACCTATACCAATGAAATGGTTACAACAGTTATGCAATGAAGCTACAATGAAAAAAGGTCTGCTGTGAAACAAACAATGGAACTGCATAGACTCGACAAATAAAACGGATACTGCAGTGGAAGTGCTAAAAGATAAAGTTAAAATGTCAAAGCCACAATCCTCTAATAGAGACACAAGTAGCCCTGAAAGGATCCATGTTATGCTCCAGATTGTTTACTCTCTAGAACCTTAGAAGTATTATTATGGAGGACACGATGACTGAATAAAATGAAATAGATTGCTGCATATGCAAAAACCTGATGGGCACGACAAATAAGATCCAAATCATGTTTCTGAAGAAACTCTGTAACTTTGTCAGGACCAAAAGTGTATGAGACTCCCCTGTCATTCATCCCCCAACCTTGAACATCTTTACTGGGATCTGACCAGAGAAGATCGCATAGCAAACCAGTGTCTGGTATATCAGTTGGGCGCTGCAGATTCTTAATCTGATCCAAACTATTCAGATCTGGAGAAAGACCACCATGCATGCAGAGAATCTTCTCATCAATTAAAGCAGCCACTGGTAAGCAATTAAAACAGTCTGTGAATGTCTTCCATAGTCTAACATTAAATCTTCTCTTACACTCATCATGAAAACCATATATACGATTTATGGAAGCACATTCATGATTTCCCCTTAAGAGGAAGAAGTTCTCTGGATATTTTATCTTGTAAGCAAGAAGAAGGCATATAGTCTCCAGACTTTGCTTGCCTCGATCCACATAATCCCCCAGAAATAAATAGTTTGCGTGTGGAGGTAGTCCACCATATTCAAATAGCCTCAGAAGATCAGAATATTGACCATGGATGTCACCTGCATTTAATCATTAAATCAAGCCATGAAATTTTTTCATCCACAAGAGAGAAGAAACAAAATTTCAGTTTCATAAGAATAATGATGCTTAGAATAAGATCTTATTCACCCACAAATTACAACTGTATCGAAAGAAGCCCTTCAAATGCAAAAAAGCCCAAAAAGTAAAAGATCACCTCCAGATCTGGAGCTAATGAGTTAAAACCCAGCTTGAACTAATTCATGCTCAGAAATTGTTCAACAACGAGCATTAACCAACAGGGAGATTTCAATTCAATCACCCTTGGCCCTTGTGCACAAAATGTGCTTAAAATTATGTAATGCACAAAGCATGCAAGGATAAGCTCCAAAACACAAGAACAAAAGAAGACTGCAAATTTGTTTGGAGCTCTCCAACTTATTCACATAGTCTTAAACAAAATCACCAGAAACAGTCCTCAAACAGCCCAAAGAGACAATTCCTCTCCATTACAAGAGTAAACTAATGCAAAATAACCATAGTCAATCATGCCTAATGCACAAACTTCTTAACTTGCATAATAGCCTTTCAAACAGCCAGGAAGTAAAGTATAATCTCGACAGTGCATTGCGAGTCAAACAACAGAGTTTTTGCAATCACGATTGCTAAGTGATAAGAAATCTAAGAACAAAATGGGCCTTTGAACACAACTATAGATACAAAAATGCACATATAACAGATAAATACAGTATAACAAGTATGCATATGCAACAGAAAAATCCAAACCAAGCTTCCGATTTTTGAGCAAATTCTGTCTAGATTATTGACTGAACCATGACAAAAAAAAAACCACAACAATTTTGCATCTGATCACAAGAAGCAAACTATTATTCAAAGTAGAGGCAAGTTAAGACACTGGAGAAGTAAACAAGCAAACCCACAGCCAAAATTTCTATAAAAAACTTGAATTATAATGCCGAAAGAACACATAATCCTGAAAATGATAGATGATAAGTTGAGTTAGCAAAGTGGTCACACGATGCATGTGGATCAGATCAAGTAATAATATTTAACCACAAAAAACAGATGATAATGAAAATTAAGCGCTGTCAACTGCAAGAAGTAAGAAGGAAAAATATAAAAGGAAACACAACTGTGGCATACTATAACAATATTTTAATCAAACGCAACTTTGATCCTAAATTAATTTGGGAAAACTACTTGGATTAGAAATCCAACCAAAAGAAAAGTTGCGTTATGTATAATGGGGATACAACCCACTGAAAACATGAATCATGATCCATAAAATCATGAACTGCAAGGCACGATACAGCAATACACTAGATAGATCCAAGCAAACTTCAGTTTGTAAGCACAATAAATGGATTAAAACATGTTATGCCTATTAACATCACACCAAAAACACAAATAAATTTCGATATACTGTAACCTTGGTACACCAAAGTTACTGCAGATTAAAAAAAGTACATAAGAGCTGCAATAGAATATTGGTACACACAACATAAACTTCAAACTGTAAAGTACCTCGTAAGCAGGTGGAAAGCTTATAGCATAAAGCACAGTAATGAAGGTGTTTCATACCTAGGTGCCAAGAAAGAAGAGTATATGACCTAGCACAAAAATCATGCAAACGCAAGTTCGAGGGAAGATGATATAACAAGAGTGAGAAGACTACACCACAGATACAATTAATTACCATTAAACAGAAAGCTGAAACATAATGCCATAACTATTGATGGGTCCATCAGAACAAAACAGGTGATAACTTGGGTAATTAAAAGATGCCGACAGTGAATGTAGCATATGTACTTGCTAAAAAGTGCACAAACTGAAGGTAAATTATGATTAATAGACACCTCAATTACAATAATGAATAGTTTAAGCAGAAAAAGTACCGCAAATCTTGATGGGTGCTTCAAGCTCCAACAAATTGGGCTGCTGCAAGAAAATCTCTCTGGACACAACACACAACTGACGGATCTCGGACTCGGACAACTGCACCTGCTTTCCAGGTCTGCTACGAACCTCAAGAAGCCGCTTGATAATATCATCAAGAACAGCTTGGTGCATTTCCATCTCTTCTCCTTCTACCGGTCTCTGAAAAACCAAAACTTGCAAAACCACAAATAAAGTCAACAGGGACCTAGGATTGGGTCTATGGAGTGCGATTAGGGAATGATCGTTGAAAAGGCAAAGGTGGCGAAGGCGAGAAGATGAAGAAGTGAGCGAACAAAAACATGCCTTTGGCGACGTGACCCAGTGATGGGGACGAAATGGGTGTCGTTTTTTGTCAAGAGAAGATGTCGTTTTGGTAGGGATTGAGAAATTCTTTTGGGTGCGGTTTTTGGTTTTCTTCTGACTCCAAAGGAAAGTTGAATACTTTCTTCTTCTTCTTCTTTTTCTGAGAGAAGTCAGAGAAAGGTGATTGACTGAGTTATTGCATTGCAATTTCCAACTTGGGGATGAGTTGAAATTTGGATGACCTCTAATGACTGGGAAGGGGTGACTAGGGCTCTGAATTTTTGTACATGTACACATCAGTGAAGGGGGCGATAAAGAAAATATGCATTTTGCTCTTCAGTTTTCCTTTTCTGTTGATCTTCCTAACAAGCGACAAAACAAAAAAAGGAATCAAATTCATTTTCTTGGCTGGAAAATTATTGGGTTATATAAGTTTTAAACGGAATTACAAACAATGTTTTAAAAATCATATAAGAAGTTGAATCATAATATAAAAAACTTAAGGTCTAAAAAATTTAATTAAAAAAAGTCTCTTATCAATTAAAATTTTAAATTTTAACTTTAAAAAATTATTAAATAAAAATTAATTAATTTACAATTTATAAAAGTTGATTATATTAAGAAATTAACAGATTTAAATAAACTGGTCTATTTTTAAAAACAAAAGTTATTAAAATAAATCAAATAAAAAATTAAAAAGTCATTTTTTATAATTAAATCATTCTGAAGTAGTTGGTTTTTAATCATTCATTATAAATATATAATGTGCTCTCCTTTTCTTTATTTTTTGGCATTTTATATCATGTTTCTTTTAAGTCTATATATTTTACCAAGGAATAATACGTTAAGGTTGCGCTTTAGAAACTTATATGATTCTGGAACATGTTAAATTAGCTTTTGCAAAAGAACATATTCTAATTTTTAAGTTGTATAACTTATTTTTATAGGACTATTCACTTCAATTCCTTTTTGCACTGAGTTCCCCACTTGTATGAAGTACACTAAAATCAAAAGATTAGAATTTGAAGTGTTCTCTCGATAAATTTTAGTAGAACCATTTGGGTTGGTTTAGTAGAATCGATTGTTGTGTATTTGGTGGATCCTATGGTGAAAGTTTATGTCTACTAAGTTCTAGATTTTACGAGAATGCTGAAAAGATGTTTAAGGTTTAAAAAATTCAATTAGTATTATATCGTCATAAAATTGATTAAAGATTAAATAAAATTAAACAATTTAAAATATAATTGAAAGATATTGTTTTTATCAATAGAAGAATTTGAAATTTAATCAAAAAAAGATTGTTAAATGAAATTTAATTGATTTATTTTGGTTTATCAAAATATATTAATTTGCAAAAATTAACCGATTAATTAGTAAATTAATCAGTTTTTAACAAGAAGAGTCATTAAAATAAATTGAATTGAAAAGTTAAAAACTAAACATAAAAAATTAAATGGCTCAAAATTTTACCGTTGAAGCAATTGACCCACTTGAGTTTTTATAATCATAGGTAATATCACAAACAAAGAGGTATTACTTTCATTAGGTAAACATTATATCATGTAAGTACATTACACACATACGTTTTGAAGTGGAAGAAAAAAAAAAGAAATGAGAGTGGTTCTGCCTGATTTTGGTGAGGCTAGACGTTGCTACTTAGATTCATAGTTCTGACAGATCTTGTTGTAGAATACCTGCAAAACAAATAAGGCACGCCAGGGGTTAACTGCCGGCGGGCCCCTCCGACGCTCAAGTCAACTTTTTGAGAGGGTTTTTGTAGCGCCCCAAATTAGGGGTTAGCATATTAAGCAAATTTAGTCCGATTTATATTCTGTCTCTTTGACATTTTGGCATGCATTCATGGCATTTTCCGGGTATGCGATTTCTGATTTTTCGGACAATAGTA
>JAOSBP010004302.1:0-11475 GCA_027563825.1 Erythroxylum mucronatum
AACCCTCCGCTTCCATCCCAGTCCATTCCATTCTATTATGAAACCTTCAAACAAACGATGGAAGTGTGTTACATTCCATCCCATCCTATTATTAACATCAAACCAAACAGAGCTTTAGTGTTTCTTCACCAGGATTGCGATCGATGCATGTGTCTTGCGGCTTCTGTATTGCTAATGAAATACATGAATTCTATTTCAACAGAGTGGATAGACTTTTGTAGAATTGTTGGTAAACAAGAGATTAAACATACCAACACAAGTCAGCCACCAGTTTGCAAGCATATAAATGGCACTGTATATTGAGATACGAACTTAGATGGGATCATTTTACCTCGTTGTACACTCTTAGCTCCCCTGCAGATTTTGATATTTCTACTACACAGTTGGCAGGAGTAACCTCAGTCACCTAAATTTTAGTGAAGAATGATGAGATTCCTGATGATATTAGAAATTTTTTATCTTTCAGGGACGTACTATGTAATGGATTACCTCAGCTGACAAGTCATAGAGTGATACTCTACATGGAAAGAAGCTTGTTGTTCTCAAATTTGAGCTTATGTATGAATAGGAGCTCACATCAGACCTCATCCACTTTTTGTAATCCAAGGCTTCCTATCCTCTTCTGCTGTAGTGGAATTTCATGTTTGTATCCGTTAGTTAATAGCAGATTCCAAGATGGTGATTAAATTCAATTAAGTGCATATTTGGTGCAAACTTTTTTCAAATTAAAGAAATGCAGCTTTAGGAGGAGATTTTCATGACACATACCAAATTAGGACAGAACAGTAAGACTAGTTAAAAAAGAAGAGCAAAAACATTGAATAACGTTTCACAAGCTCCTTTGTAAAGGTGCTCTAGTCGTCAAAGGCAAAATTTGCATTTTGGGATACACTCAGGGCGTCACCATTCACTCCTTACAGATCAAATTCGAAGAGAAAATACAGTTCACAAGCTCCTTTGTATATCAGCAGAGATAGAGAAGGAAAACTTGATATAGTATGATAGAAAACCAAAGATAGAACAGAAAGGCATCAAAACAAACCATCAAATCTAACCTTAGGACGTCTAAAAACTTGGGGATTTCGTGCGTTTAGAAGGGAGGACAAAACAATGTCAGAAAACCTAGGGATTTCGTGCATCTGGGAGGAGGGATGATTGACAGATAAGATTTCATCTTTATAAAATGACGTTGTTTCAATAATGTAACTCACTTCTCCTAATGACGTTAATGTGTCTAATTAATAAGGGTCTTTTGACACGTGACAGTGCCATGTCAGCAAAGATAATGATGAGACTAACGTCGGGCTAGAATTGTAAAAAATTGAAAGTTTAGGAATTTTATTACTACATTTTAAATTTCAGGCTATAATTGAAAAATTGAAGAAAGTTCAAGTTTTTTTTATAATTAACCCTAATAAGATTGAAAGACAAACTGATATTATAAAACACTTATAGTATGTTTTGTTTAATGGTTATCAATTAAGAATAGACGACAAAGTGCTAGATCATAGTAGTTTAGTATCATTTTCATCTTTTATTGATACATCAATATCAAGCATATTTAAAAGTTAGACTTTTTGTTTTAAGGAATTCATCAAGGAAAAAGAGATTAGGATTATAGCAAGATGGAGTTTGATGAATATATGGAAATAGATATTATGACCATGACTGATGAGCATTTTAACTTTCTTGGTAGAAGTCAAGTGGAGCTCTTAATATATGATTATGCAAGCAATTTTGTAAGACTTGTTAGTAATTTGAATATCTATAGTTTCTTCTGAATTTATTTTTAATACTTGTAGTCAGATAGTGAGTTCTCATTATAATCAACTTTGCCTAAAACTATGGAAGTTCTAATGTGTGCCCAAAGTCGTTAGGTTCTAAAAATTTTCGAAGTAAACTCTATGCTTTAGATAACTCATATTTATCATATTATCTTTTTTATGAAGACTATTCGTCCAATTGTAAGTTTTTTTAAAATCTAATGATAAAGGTATATTTGCTTGTTAATTATCATTAGTTAATTTAATAATTTTTTTACATAATTGAGTATGATTTTTCAACATATACATGAAGTGGTATAAACGATTGACGATCCCGACTATAACAATTAAGTAGCCCATTTTCTTTTACCATTGGTTTATTTTCTTTAATCTTCACTTTTCAATTTACTTTTTCTCATGCAACTTATTTTGTTGTTTTCAAATGAAGATGTACAAGGTTAAACTTTCATACACTTGTGTGGTTTGAAGCAAATTGTCAAAGAAAATTTGTTGTCATTGTTTCTTCATCTAGCATGATCTCAAGTTCAACTTCTCCAAGCATAATATATCCATCCTTAACATAGTATGAATTGAAAAGTAGAATGTTGATTTCTTATTATTATGATATATGTCTATGTATTGGAGAAGTCCCTACTTTCCTTTCACCATTGTTACTTGAAATTGTGAAATATGAAATTTTAATATTGTAAATATTTTTTCTAGACCACAACATTTTTGAATGAACAACTTAAAAATCAAGTCATATTTCCATCTTTAGTGCTTAAAATAGACAATATCTTATTTATTATAGATATAACCAACTTTTTTGTCATGTGGTAAATTTTTTTTGTTGGATTCCTATTCATACGTCAAGTGGAGCTATTAGGACCAAAATTCTTGTACATTATTGGTTATGGCTTGTAAATCCCGAACCTTTCCATTCATTGAATATAAATTTTTATGTTTGGTGAATAGTAATTTTGGACAAATAGTGATTTTAGGGGGACCCAACTCCAAAATATTAAAAATTATCCAGAATAAGTATTAAAGTCCAATGATAATGAAACAGATCAAAAATAAGTCCAATAGGATGGATTTCGAGAGTTTTGAAAGTTTAGGACTAAAATGCCCTTTTTGGAAAGTAATGAATATTAATGATTTTAAATGTATTTCAAAATTTTTAAAAAATTCAATCAATAAGTATTGACCTTAATTCAAGTATTTCATGGTCAATTTGATGATAAGACAGTTGTTGAATATTTTTGGTATTTAATTCGGCTAGTTGGTGAATTAAATGCATTAAAGAGCAATTTGGTCTTTTTGGTATTCATTAAAGGGCAACTTGGTCATTTTACATGGTGTTGGTGGAAGGATGAGTCATTAGAAGAGAATCAATAGGAAGGTGACATGTGGAATCCATTAATGAGTATAAAAAAGTATAAATTAAGACATTTAACTTCATTCTTTATCATAACCGTTAGTGTTTGACAGAGAGTAAATGTGAGAGACCAAAAACAAAAGTGAAAAGAAGAGAAGCAAGTGTGAAGGTCGGCTAAGGAGAGAGGAAGAAGAGGGCTTTCATTGTCAGTGGGTTTTGATGGAGATTTGAAGAGATCTTGATCAAGTAAAGGTGTTCAATAAATACCCAAAAGACTGGAGGAAAAAGTGGTAAGTTTTCTTAGCTTAAATTCCTAATTTTTGTGGGTTTTTAGTATGGGATGGATGTGTTTAATATCAATGGTGCCTTGGTGTTATTTTGTTTTTCTTTGAATGGAATTGGTTGAATATGATAAGAGAGTAACGTGCAGTAAAATTCTTTCTTAGGTTTGTTTGAACTAGTGTCATTGTTTTGGTTATAAACTGGCCTAAAAACCTCCAAATTAGGTGATTCAAACTGGAAATGAAACCTAAGACATATTACTAAAAATTCTAGGAGAGAACCTGACCTAATTCATGCTGAATCATGTTGGAATTTGATATTGAAAATGGTGATCTGATGTTGTCCCCTGTGTTGGAGCAGCTTGTGATGTTTGGTGCATGTTTCTTAATTTAGAACTTCAAATGGCCTAGCCTTATTTTTGATGATATAGAAACTAAAGATATATGGAAACAAATGTCTAGAAGACCTCAATATCTAATGTGAGCGTTTACCACATGAAAATTTAGGAACAAGCAGAGGTATGAATTCTGGACAGGGGTCATAACCGTGACTTATCATGCATGATAGTGATATGGTGAATTAAATTGGAAGAGATAGTGTTTTGAAGAAATTGCAAAAACATGGTGTTCAAGTGACTTTTGAAGTTATATTTGGAAATGGAGAACAATATGTTAACTTACGAAAGTAAGCGAAAATACGATTAGTGTAGGTGTTATGAGATCAAATATGAATCTCAAATTCTGTTAAACCAAATTTATAGTTTTAATGTATAATTTCCGAATTTGGAAAGAAATGCCTATGCAAAATGCATTTTGTGTAGGTAACGGAGAGACACCGAACATGTGAGTGTGCTTGGTGATAAGTTTGCAAAACAGTTTGTGTTCTTTGAATTGATTTTATAAAATGATTTCTATTATATTGTGAAGTGAATACTGATTAATGAGTTTTAGGTGAATATTACCAGTATAAGTTTATGTTTTAGCAATATATGAATTGAAGTCTGAAAGTTAAATCTTATATGATTTGAGTTTACATTGAGTTGATGTTATTGCTTAATAAAAAGGAAATGGTTTCTAACCTATATAGTATACCGATAGGTTTTATACGTGTTATTATACTGGTGTATAATGGCTAACCTAGTACAGGTAAGTGATGTAGAACTAGCTTCGTAACTAGTGGGTAACCAGTTGTGGATAAGAGATGCAAAATTAGGTCCTTCACTTCTAATGTATAGCGGTTACCCTAGTGCTGGTAAGCGATGTAGAATCAACTCCGTAACTAGTAGTTAACCAGTCACGGGTAAGTGATGCAGAACCAGCTCCGTGACTTTATGCTTGAGGGTATCATATGGCAAAGAAGTTAGTGATAGGCTATGTAGTGTAAAAAATTCATGACATTTTTAATGTTACTACTATTTATTTGAAAAGCGATATGAGAAACTTGATTTAGGGACGTATATATGTTTCATATTAGTATTGAGTTGTACGGATTGAAATGAATTTGTTTTAGGGAGGTTTAAAATGATAATTATGATTTGAATAGAAAATCTAGCACTCACTGAGCTCATTTAGCTCACACTCTCTTTTCTGTTTTGAAATGAAACCTCCTAGGTGCACGCTTAGGGGCTTCAGTAGTAGGGACTCCACCTCACGAGTAGTCAACTTCGTCGCGTACTGCTGTGTAGACATTTTTTCCTTGTAAATGTTTTTGGGAACATTTCCATTTTCATGAATATGTTTTGGACTTATTTTGTGTAAAGAACGCATGTAAATGAATGTTTTAAAGTTAAATGTATGAATATGTTTAAGCTTTTCTTTTAAGATTATTGAAGTGTTGAGATTGCTTGTGAATGGACTTAAAGTCCAAAATTTGTAGTGGGGATTTTGAGATGATTGTAGAAATGTTTTCTTTTCTTTTACAGCGACTTGAAAATTTTGGGAATGTTAAAATACAACTGTTGTGTTGCCGAAATTAAAAAAAAACTCCAATGCTTATGTCTTTTAATGTTAAGTTAAGGCTTTTAGGTAAAAAGGGCAATAGGCTTAGCTCCACGGGAGCCTTCCAACTGAATCAGATATTGACTAGAGGGCCACCATGGGTTGTCGGCCAAGCCGCTAGTCATTTTAGGATAGGAGCCTATCATGGCTTTTGTGTGAAAAGAAACATGATAGAAACCAAAGAAAATTCAGCCCAAGAAATTGAGATAGCTATTATACTCATTGAATTAGAATTTTCCCATCTTCCAAAATTTAATGGTTTTATTAGATCCAAGCTCCTTAGAATTTTAATTGATTTATGTTAGCTTATATGAAAACAAAATGAATCAAAACCTTAGAGAATTGATGGCCACATGAAAAAAAAGAGTTATTAGCTTTGAGTATCAATCTTGTATAAAGAAATCGAGGTATTAAGATGTCTCATATGCATATATATAATTGAAAATGTGTGACCTCATGTGAGAGAAACCCTGTTGGGAAATCATTTCCCCATTTATACATCAATTTTCTAACCATTATTAGGTTCAAAATACAGTTACCTTTCAAGATAACTTTGTAGGTAGGAACCCCATTGCTTAAACTTTTTCCTCTTGCCAGAAATGGATCCTACTACCAAAAGTACAAATTCTTATCTTATTTATGCTCCTCTTATCTCTTAGGTGATTATTATACTTTTCGAGCAACCATAAATTACAAACACTATATCTTACTCCTAAATTGCTTTTAGGTAAACTAGAAGAGCTAAACCAAAAATCACTTAAAACTCTAACCACTACTAACTTAATGCCACAATAATTACTCCTATTATGTCATAAGCATCAAGCGTTTACAACATTCAAGTGTCAATCCTACCTAGTGAAGCTTCCAATTCCCATTCATTCTCGCTCAAGCGTTCTTAGAAATATGTTATAGGGGATAATGGTCAGAATGACAATCTGAATTTAAACCTAGTCAAGGTTAAGGAAAAGCACTAGTAGCCTCCCTTCATCTAGAAGTGCTAAAAGCAAGAGATTTAAAATAGAACCATCCTTCGTTGGTTATTTCTAGAGGAAAAGGCTTCCTTACCCTAAGTAATAGATAGAGTGAAGCCAATTAAACAAGGATCTGATTGGAGAAAATGCTTTTAAATGAGGAGGATTATTTCATTTTTAGATTTGATATTGAAAGTAGCATGCTCAAAATCTTAGAAATGGGACCTAGACATATCTAATAGAAGCCCCTTTTACTTTAAAATGGAGACTAGGAATGAGCTTAGATAAAAGCATTATGAACAACTTGCTTATATGGGTTAACTTCTATAATATTTTACTTAAGCATTGGTCAACCATTGGTTTAAGCTACCTAGTAAGCTCTATAGAAATACCAATATGTCTAGAAAAAAATATAGTAGTCCTAAGGAGGATTGAGTATACACGAATATGATTGGAATAAAGAGTGGTCAACTTTTTCTTATTACTATAAGGGTGAAAAGAATAAATGAGAAGGGTAATTGATGGAATCAAAAGTCAAACTCTCCTAACAATAAAGAGAAAGGAATTTGGATTAAAACAGGTAAAAAACTTAATCTAGAGGAGAATGTTATAAATGAAAAGGGAAATAGTAGTGAGAATATTCAGGACTCTTCATAAGATGTTGCAATAAGATGCCTAGGGAAGAAGTTAGATAATAGAGAGATGAGAAATCGCTCCTCACAAATAAAGGATAGTTATGTGGAAATTACTAACTTCTAGGAAAGGACACTATAAGCTGAAAAAGAAGTTATATCCCCAAATGAAAATTATAACATCCATAAAGAGATGCAAGAGAAATTGCAAAAGTTGATCAAGCCCTCAGCTAAAAATCATTAAAATGATTAGGAGGAGGATGGGTCAATAAGTGAGAACCTAGTTGGTTTTTTCCCTTTCTCTAATGTTGAAAATGATAATAAGGAAGTATCTATCAACAATTTCAGTGCCAAAACTAGGAGGAAAAGTTAGGGGTAAAGGGTCCCATACCCTTATCTCTTTTTAATGATTATTGTATGGAATGTAAAGGGTATAAATTGCTTGAGAAAATAGAAAAAAGATTATTTTTTGCTAAAGAAACCTTAAATGGTTGGTCTTTTAAACACCAAAATAAAGGAGAGGAAGATAAAACATTACTCATGGATGTCTAATAAGGACTGAGAGATAATTACAAACCATCAAGAGCAACTCAATACGAGAATCTTGCTAGCATTTAGTTTAAAAAAATTCAAAAAGTAGCATTCCTTAATCACTAATCAAATGATTCATCTAGTGGTAAGCGTTAACTTAAGAACTAGTAATATTGGAACTGAATTTATTTATAGAGCAAATCATGAGTTCTTAAGAGCCTAAATTTAGAGTAACATTCAAAGTCTCAGTAGCTCTATTAATTACCCTTAGATTATATTAAGTGAGTTCAATAGTACCTTGATGGCATAGGAGGCTGACAAGGATAAAATAACTTTCAAAGTAAAGAATGATGATATGAAAAACTGAATCAATGTTGCTAATCTTTTTGACCTATGGTATGAAGAAGCATATTTTACTTAGAATAATAAACAAATATGAAGATGGTTTATAGGGAAAAAATTAGATAGGATAGTTGATCCCTATTGGCTATTAACTTTCAATAAAAGCATGTCCTTTTTTAGTTCACCTATATACTTAACTGATACCCTTATTAAAGTTACTATGGAACTGGAGAAAAAAAAAAGAATTATAGCTCATTTTAGGTTTAACAACCTACTAGTGAATATAGAAAGGTTCAAAGAGGCTATCAAGTAAACTATGAGTATATAAGTAAATTGAATGCACCAAGAAGCTCAGAGTAGTAAAAGAAGAGATTAAGAAGTTATATCTATAAAAGTTTAGAAATACATACTTATATTTATAAAAGTTTAGAAATACATACTCATATATTAATTTGTAAAGGGAGGAATTGATCTTAGATCAGAGTAAATTAAACCTCACCTTGGGAAATGAAGACCTAAGGGTATATTTGGTTGGGGGTTTATTAATAGAATGGAATGGAATGAAATATTATTCCATCGTCTAGGAGGAGGATTTATAATGGAATAGAATGGAATGGGATAAAAGAGGAGGGTTTAATATTACATCTCATTCCATCCTAAACAGTAAAAATGAAAAACCTCCGATTTGGGGGGTTTATAATGGAATGTAAAATGATAAACAAATTTACACTATATTACGTTATAAACCCTTCATCCAAATAACATTTTACTCTATTACATTATGAACCCTTCCATCCCTCCCAAACAACAATTTTCTAATATTACATCTATTTACATTCCATTCCATTATAAACCACTCCATTCTATTATATTCAATTCCATTCCATTAAAAACTTTACATCCAACCAAACATAGCCTAAAGCAAAAGGAGAGTGAAGCCTTAAATAATTACAATAATGTTCTGGACAACCATTACTCTTTAGGGAGACAAAAGTAAAGGAATTTGTGGCTAAAAAAGGAGATAAAAGTACAAATTACCTTTTAATGCTTTTTTAAGTAGAAGGAACTTAAAGAAGATTTATTTTTTAGAAAATTCAAGAAGGGAAAGAGTTAGAGACTAAGAACAAATTAAATAAATGACTTTCTACTTAATAAAGCTAGAAATGTTAAGATAGAAATGTTCAAATGTTTAGGTGATAAAGGAAACTATTACTAATTCCATCACATAATAATAAAAGGTGGAACTAGTAAAGCATTTCAGTAATGAAAATAAATTAATTGTTATTTGAGATCAGTCCGCATAAGGCACTGAAGCCTAATGGATTAAATGCGTTCTTCTTTCAAAAAACTTGGAGTAAAACTATAAACAAGATCTCAAAAACCATCCTAAAATTCTTTATAAGTGGAAAGAAGCTAAGGGAGATTAACTAGTCATTTGTTTGCCTTATCCCTAAGAAGCTTAACACAAACTCATTAAATAATTATAGGCCAATCTCTTATTAAAATATTGTGTACAAGATAATTTATAAATTACTTTCCAAGAGGCTAAAGGATGTAGTTAAGTCAATTATCAGCCTTACTTAAAGGGCATTTATCCAAGGAGATGTATAAGTGACAACCTTTTGCTAGCATAAGAACTATTTAAGGATTATAAATGTGAAAATGGATTGAATAGTTATGTCTTAAAGATAGAATTTCATAAGAAATTTGACTCACTAAATTGGGGATTTATCATAAACACGATGCAAGCTATTGGATTTCTAAACATCTTTATAAATTGGATTGGCTAACACTTCTCTATTGCTTCTTATTCTATTATTGTTAATGAGGTGCTAATAAACTACTTTCAAAGTGCCCAAGGACTAAGGTAGGGGGACCCCTTATCCCCTTACCTATTCTTGATGGGCATAAAAATCCTTACTAAATTGCTTACGAGAAGAATCAATTAATATAGTAATTTTAAGTTTCACTATAAGTGCAAAAGGATAATGTTATTTTCATCTTTTAAACTCTTTTTATTGATGATTTGTTGATGTTAAGTGGAGCTGATATAAGTTCAAACAAAGTTTTAATGGATTTATTGTCCCTTTTTGATAAATGGTTAGGTCTTTTAGTAAACCAACACAAAATTCAACTTTATGTATCAGGATACTCATTAGATTTAACCAATACTCTTATTAGTATAACTAGACTTAAGCTACATGAGTTGCCTTCTATCTATCTCGTCATTCATTCACATAAAAAGATCTCAGTTAGAGCATGCCAACCTTTTATTGATTTAATTCATTAGAAGATTGACCATTGGAACAACAATTTTGTTAGTTTTATATGTATGCTTCAACTTATTCTTTCCTTCCTTAATAATATATACATACATAAGATCTGCCACCTATTCTTACTAAGCAAAATGACCAAAGAGATTAAGAGGAATATGAAGAACTTTCTGTAGTGAGGGAAAGCTAATAATTCTAATAGGGAAAAGGTGAAATGGAAAGTAGACTGTATGCCTAAAGAAGAGGCAGGATCAAACGTCAAATCTATCAAACTCACTAATAAAGTGCTTTTAGAAAAAAGGATTCAAAAACTATTTAAGGATAAGGAATCATTATGAGTACATTGGATGCACTTATACATAATTAGGGACGAAATTTTTAGGGTATCAAGCACAAAACAAGTAACATTTGGACCCTTAAACAGATTGTGAGGCTAAGTGTAGTGCCCCCTTACCGAAGGGTACACACCGAGACGCCCGCAGGTCATTCCGGTACATATCCTATGATAAGGGCGAGCTACGAACGATCACTATTTCACTTCACATGGCATCATAATAAAACATCAATATAAAATCAAGAACTTTTTGAAACCATAATTTTTTTCCTCATTTCATTCATCAAAATTAGGAATTTACACATCTGTCATTGTTTACTGTCTATACATCAATTCTAAAATCCCAGTACAACATGCTACATGAAAGAGGAAAAATACATTAAATCTATCGAGGCCATGCCAAAAGTCCCAGCTGACCGACCTGTGAGCCATGACTTCTCTCGCCAACACGATCTACACGGCTAGAAAAGTCCCTCTGGAGCTAAGATTCTACTCTTGGTCCTGAAAAAAATGTTGCAATTTTTGGTGAGTTTGCGAACTCAGTAAGGTAACCATCATCGATGGTTCACTCAATTCATGCAACAATCAAGCATATCACAATGATTTGATATTTGCACATTGATCAAATTACCATATGATCACATAAGCAACACTTTTATTTTCCACATAAGCATAAGGCATTTCGCCTTTCACTCAATCAAAGAGAATAAACCAAATGCATATGAAATGCGCATGTGACACTTTTCCAAGTTATTACGGTGTTATGATCGAGCGCCTGAACTGTCCTAATATGGGCACATTAATCGTTAAGCCTGAGGCTCTGAATCACAGTGGGGCTCGAGGCCCGAATGCAATCGTTGAGCTTTTAGCACTCGGTGGCTGCTCCGGTCACAATTGTCATTATCTGATCATGCATTCATGTATGAAATGCATATGTCACAATTAAGCAGTATATATATCACAATTTATCAC
>JAOSBP010004514.1:0-11461 GCA_027563825.1 Erythroxylum mucronatum
TCCAAAATCAATGGCTTCCTTCCTCTTGCTCTTGGATAGCCTCTTGATTGCCTATACACAAACAAAATTTCATAAATCAATTCAATTGGAAAAATCCCCAATTTTTCCATAAGCACCATAAAACCCTAATCAATCTTCAATCTAATCTATCCATAAATCAAATGGGTTAGAAAACTCCAACCCTAACCTAGGAACTCAAAAGCCTCATGAAATCCATCATCTTCTTCTTCCTCACTAACCTCTTTCTCTCTCTATGGTTTTCTCCATTACAAAACTACAACCCATTTCTTCAATAACAAGATGGAAAGATAAGGAACTTACCTTGGAAAGCTTGAATTTTCTTCCTTTCCACGAAATCTCTTCCTTCTCCCCTTGGATTTTCGATTTTTCTTCTCTTCTTTCTATTCTCCCTCACGACTTCTCTTCTTTTCTTCTCCTCCTTTTTGTTTTCTCTCCTTCTCTCTCATGGCTCACGACCACTCCTCTCCTTTTCTTCTTATTTCATTTATTTCTAACTCTCCTTTTAACCTATTCTTCCAAAATTACCCCTAATTAACCTTGACTTCCCCTTTTTACCCTCCTTTAGTCTTTTACATTCATACCTTATACTTCTAACTTCTTCACAAATTATCATGGAACAATTGAAGGAATTTGCTAACACTTCCTTATAGAAAAATGTTCCTCATAGTCTTAATTTTTTAATGACACCAAAATCATTTAATTTGGAGCACTACATCAAGAGTTATAGTCCAAACATCTCGGACTGTCATTATACTGAAACAATATTTCGTGCTCAATTTCCATCCAAAAATTGAAACTCTTGAGGACTGAATTAGAACTTAAGTTCATTAGATAATTTGTACCCCTATTTCTCTAGTTTAATTCAAATAAAAATCCTCTCATTTCGATAACTAGAGAAAGAGTTGTGGCCAAAATGCCGAAACATACTCAATGTAACAGTTTTTTTTAAACTTTTAACTTCCAACATTTCACATATGATAGTTCTAACTTCCATGGACAATTTGGGATCCAACAGTACATGTGAATGTTAGTCGACTGTTAGAAATAGTCACTATTATGTATCCTGTTTAGTTATTCCCCACTAAGTTATATGCTTAGCAGGGTGGTTTTTCCTCCGTGTAGGTTCTGATAAGAAGACTTAAGGCTGGGACAACCGTAATGGCCAATGAAAGATTTGATATGATTTTAGAAAATGTTATGTTTAAATTTTAAGTTGTATTTCAATGTGTTAAGACATATTGTATTTTGTCTAAATGGTTTATAATAACTGTAATACAGGATGGATTTGTATGTAAGGCATGTATATGATGAGTACAATAAGAACATGATGTTTTGTATATAACTCAGTAGAGTATCAATATGAAGTATGTTATCTTATTTTCAATGAATTTCTCAAATATCTTGGTATGTTTTAGGATTATTTTATATGGCATCTTTGTATCCTCTCAGGTGGTATTTGGGTGTTACATCTCTCTTATGGATTGATTATATTATCATATGTTTATTGTTTGGGTGTTGTGTAAGAATGATTAAGTGCTCTATTTGATTGTTTTTATGTAAACCCATTGCTAGAATCTTGAATACAATATGTAATCGTCGTGTTTAGATTTCTTAGTAGCTACTAATGTTGATGAATCATTAGGGATAACCTAACTTAGGTTAAATGACCCGAGCTTATGTTGTTGTTAATTTGATTGATCTTTTTTCCTAACTCGTGATGCAACTGTCCAGCCAAATTTAGAGAGCTTGTTCTAGGTTGTTCAACCGTTAAGTTTAGTTAAAGAGCTTGTTTAAACTAAACATGATTTAAGGGAAAACTGGGCGTAGCAACTTATTGTTAACCTACGATTAATAGTTACTAGGCGAGGTATGAAAATAACAACTCAAAGAAGTATGTTTAATTGTGTGTAGGACGAGATTGAGTCGATGACCGTATCTTTAACACAGTCATCACTTTTCTCATTTTTATGTTGTTTAAGGATTGACCTAGACTCATCACTAGCTATAATTTTAAGTCTAGTTATTTTGTGTAGTGCTACAACGTGCTACCAATTTTTGTATCCATTATTGGGGAGTGTGGTGCTCTAGTTTTTACCTTAATTTTAATTGGTGTTTTGTATATACTTGTTTCTAATTAGTTTTTACATTTATTTCTTTATCTTTTCACATTTTTTTATGTTTGTATATAAAAAGGACAGATGGAAGGGAGTATGTCACTACTGGATATTATCAATGCTATTGATTGAAGATTTTCCTATAACTCATATTCTTATTCCCATAACTAAGTTTAGAGTGATCATATAAAGTTTAGTTATGGAAGGGGTAGCTAGCAAAACTACTTCCTAGATGAGCTACAGGAAGCACAACAATTATCGCATATACTAGAAACCTCTTATTCCAAATCAGGTATATCTTTAGAAGATTTAGTTATGTCTCTTACTACTAATACTTAACACTTTCAACAGGATACAAGTTCTAGAATCTAGAATTTGGTAAGCCAAATAGGTCAACTGATGATAGCTATCAACCGCTTAGCATCACAAAGTGAAGAGACACAACCATCTTAACTCAAGATGTACCCAAGGAACAATAGTGTGGAAACCATATGGAGTGGAGATGAGATTGAGAATCTTGAGAGGACTACTCAAGGAATTGCTTGTGAAGAAGAAATGAAGGAGTTCAAAGGAGACAAGGATATATCATTTAGCTCGAAGGTGAGTATTGAGAACATAATTATTGTTAAGACTAACCCTTCACTTTTACCTAGCAGATCGAAGAAATTGGAAAAGGAAGAGAAGGGTGAAGAGGTCTTTCAAAAGTGCGGGGACTCAGTAGAAATTAAGAGTTTGAAAATAAGAAAGATGTTGAATATGAGAGTTTATCAACTTAGGCCCTACCCTGAAGAACCTCGTGTAGAGAAAATGCACACTGTGACACCTGAAGATCATAATTTTATCATGTGATGAGGAAAACAAGGAGTCAAACTAACGATAATAAAAAAGGACCTTCTTGAGAGGCAACCCAAGGGAGGTTTATTTCTTTTTCTTTACATTTTCACATTTGTTAAAATACGCATGTGTGTGTTTAAGATTGTTTGTTTCTTACATGTTTTTAAATTTTCAAATAAAAATAGAGAGAATCAAACAAACAAACAAACGAGCATGTTCTCTTTTTATATTGCTTCTAGGATTATGTAGGCATGATTAGAGAGTAAACTGACTAGAAAAATCCATGGCAATTTGAGCATGTATTTTACTCTTGTGATTGGTCAATATACATTATCTTTAAAAGAGTAGTGACTAGTGGTAGACACAAGCTAGAGAGATTTTGAGCCTTTATAGACTGACACATCCATATCAGTCTCATTGTCTTCTGTTTATGGGTGACCTTCATGACATGTACATCCTGACTTTGCTTTGGTTTTCTATTCAAGGCCATATTTTTATCACAAGCATTAGCATGAAAATGATATAGGCATTCTTTGTTTCACAAGTTACATTAGCCAAATAGCCTACCTTTTGATATGATTTTTCCCTTTGTTAAGCCCCCTTGAGCTTTATTAGCTTTTCTTTTTTTTGCGCTAACCACTTTACATGCTTTAAACCTAACCAAATGTCTTACCCAAGTCTTAAAGCTTGTGGAGCATTTTTTTAATTATTGATGAATGTGGATGCACAAAAGTATAAGTGTGGGGTGTGTATAATATTGGTTGGTTATAATGATTGGAATGTCATTTTATCTCTTATCAATGAATTATAAATGTTAATGTAGTTTCTTTCAATTTTTATCGACAAAAAAGAAATAAAAAGAGAAAAGAAAAAGAAAAGAAAAGAAAAAATGTTTAAATAAAAGTATCAAGAAGGAAATGCATATGTTTTGCAAAGTTATTCATTATTAGTTTTTCCTACTAAAGTTGTGTAGAATGGGTGATTTGAGTATGATGCATATGAGATAGATGTTGCTTTGAAGGATCACTCCTTATAGTTTTATTGTATCGTTATCATCGATTTTTATGAGTGATCCCTTCTAATTGGTTATGCTTCATGTGGTTTATGGTGTGAGGGCTTGAATCTAAGATGTGGAACATAGTTTTTACATTTATCATAGTTGATGTATACAGTTGTGAGTGAATGTTGGTTTTTGTGCTTAATGTTATATTGATTGTTTTTTCTTATTTCACTAGTTTTGAAGGCTTTTACACTAGACTATCCAAATACATTAATCCTTGCCCACATTTCAACATTGAAAATTCCTTTGATTCATGATTATGCATGTGAATCTTAGTGGTGGAGAAATGAAATGATATGCAGAGTTCTGGAATGTCCTAATCATAAATGGTGTTTGAGTGTACCTATGGATCAATGTTATTTACACACACTTTGTCGAAGTCTACCATTAGATTACTCAGTTTCTGAACAGAATGATGGTTGATTAGTCATGAGTAGAAGCATTGAATGTTGAGTTCTTGCTATGGCTTTGAAATTTATTTCTTTTTTCTTATGACTATCTATTCTTGGAAAATATGGAAAATAAGTAAATGCTTTGGCTTGTGACTTTGATTTTATTGTTTTGCTCGAGGACGGTCAACAGCTAAGTGTGGGAGAACTTGATATGTGCTTAATTGATTGTACATTTATTCCATAACACCTAGTGATTAATGTTATGAAATGTTTATGAAACTCATTTTGGTTCATGTTTAGTTTTAGGTACAATTTGGAAGCATAAGAGCTAAAGTGAGTTGAAAGCACAATCTTTGAGCCATCTTCTCAAGATTCATACTCAATTGGCTTCATGGAATAGAAGGAGAAGGATTAGAGCGAAGAGGAAACAAGAAAATGCCATGACATGAAGAGTATAAGATGTAGTGTAAGAGTCACAAGCATGACTTAAGATGCACGGCCATGACTCAAGATTCATGGCTATGAACTTTCACAATCTGGGCCATAAACCTAATTTCTAGTATAAATAGGACATTTTGATGACAAAAAGAAGAAGAATCGTTTATGAATCATGTTGGGAGGAAAATAAGGGGCAGAGCACGCAGATTTTGGCAACCAATGGAGGGTTAAGCTTGGCTAAGCTTCCCCAACCTAGTATGAAGGTGAAATTGAAGTTGAGGCATATTTTGAGCATATCTACATTATGTTTGTTGTTCTTTCTCTCTTAGGGATTAATTATGTTATCCTATGTTTATTATTTGGGTGTCGTGTAAGAATGACTGAATACTCTATTTGATTGTTTTTATATAAACCCATTGCTAGAAATCAAAGTCAAAGACATAACGTGCTACCCATTTCCAATTTCTTTCATTCAATGGATTAAGAAATGTATCATATCTCCTTCGTATAGCATTCTTGTAAATGGCCAACTTGCTAAGTTTTTCAAAAGTTACAAGGAAATTTGCCAAGGTGATCCTATATCTCCTTACTCTTTTCATTTGTCATGGAAGTTTTCAATAGATTACTTAAAAGAATTGTTGAAAGAACCAAGGCATTCAAATATCACTCTAAATGAAGAAAACTTCATATCACCAATCTATATTTTGTTGATGACCTTATGTTACTCCCCAAAGTAGATGCCACATATGTTTCAACCTTATGATAGCTTTTAAGGTCTTCAACATAATGTTTGTCTATAGGTGAACTGCTTAAAGAGTGTTTTTTTTCCTATCTAAAGAGTATTGTAAACCATAATTCAAATTTAACTACCATAACAGCTTTTAAACAACAAACCTTTCCAACAAGGTACCTCGGCATTCCAACCACTTTATATAGAGTAAAGAACAGATATTTCAGCAGCTTATTTGATAAAATCAACACCAAAATTTCTACTTGGACATCTACACACATTTTTATAGTTGATAGAGCTTAACTTATTGTCTCCGTAATAAATTTTATCAAAGTATATTGGGTTGCTCTTATAGCTTTACCAATCAACATTATTAAATATATTGATAAGATCATCAACAATTTTCTATGGAAGTAATGGAAGTCCTAATAGGATCAAAATAAAATGGGGTGAAGTTTGCATCCCAAAAATCAAGGGGGTCTTGGTATATTTTCTCTTAGAACCATGAACATTGTCATACTCACTAAAAGATTGTGGAGACTCATTTTTTACAAGCAATCCCTCTCGTGCAAATGGAAATACAATTATTTGATAAAAAACAGGAGTATATGGAGTTTGGATGTGAAGCACTATCACTCTTTTAGTTGAAAGCAATATTCAAGATGAGATAAAGATTCAGACCTGACTTCATTGCAATAATAGGAAATGGAGAATCCATCAGTTTTTGGCAATATAATTGGTTATTTATGGGCCCTTTAGATAATTTTGTTGAAGCCTCACCTTTTAGGTCTGTGATTCACCATAAAGCAATTGTAACAGCAGCTCTAATGAATAAGGAAATCTTTAAACAAGTTCCCACTAGTAGCTCTATGAAAAATGAAATTATTCAATCCACTATTAACACAAATAAAGATAGATTCATTTGCAAACATATCTCTAATGGCATTTTTACCAACCAATTATGCAAAAAGGTTCTACTATGTGATATAGTATATATACCTTGGACTAAAGTGGTGGGGTTCAGTCATCTTCATCTACAAGCTTCCATCACTCTATGGCTCGCCATGAAGAAAAAGTTGCCAACTGTTGAGAAACTTGTCAAATTTTTGAATCTCACCAAATAGTGTACACTCTGCAAAAGTGTTGAAGAAACTATAAACCACTTATTCTTCAAATTCAATTTTACTAGTGAAATTTGGAAAGCACTACTGATCAAATGCTTGATTATTGATGTACCAAATGATTTGAGCAGCATCAAGACCTGGTGCTCAACAATCAGCCATCCAATCAGAACTATAAAATGGTGGTTTTGTATATCCTTATCTTGTCTGGTCATAGCCACATCGAATGAGATAAAAAATCTCATTTTCCAAGATAAATGCCTCTCCAAAATGAAATTCTATAACCAACTTCTACAGTTCATTAGGTATTAAATAAGCATTCAAAAGTATAGAGTCCATGAAGTGCAATTGTTAAGTCAAGAAGACTTTACTTCTATTAATTTTGATGACAATCAAATATTAATAATCTTAGAAATGTATGAACTATTTTGATAAGTTTGTTAAGTGTGCAGAAAAATGTAAGAAACACTTAGGCATCCCAGACGATACGTCAGCAATAGATGATACGTGTCATCATAAACGATACGTCAATAACAGACAATACATCAACACCATACCAAGTGCAACACCAGACCAAGTGTAATACCAGACAAAGCGACAATATTAGACAATACAAAAGGAAGATATTCTAGAACGTCAGTCAGTTAGTTAGTTAGAGTTAGTTATAAGACTCAACTAAATAACGGTTTCTAGAAGATTCAAGAAGCAGTTTCTCAAGAAGACAGTTGGAGACTTAGGCTATAAATACTAGTTCTAGTCAAAGACTAAATAACGTTTTTACAAGAGAAAATTCTGATTGTACAATACTTAGAGAAATTTTGTATTCAAAGTGCGAAAGAACAGAGCGAATATAACTGTAACGTAAAGCTCAAAAATATCTTTCCTAAAAAGAGAAAGAAAGGCTAGACCCTGGAGAGGCTAAGATAGCAAAAAGAATACTTTGTGAGAGAGACCTGGAGAGGCTCTCGAAGGGTAGACATAATACTTGTAAAGTTGAAGAGTATAGTGAAATCTTAGACAAACTCTGAGAGCTGGATGTAGCCCAAGGTTTGGGGTGAACCAGTATAAAATCGCGACATCTATTCTCTAACCCTTATCCTTTAATTTTCTTGTTGTTAGACGAGTAGATAATATTACTTGCGATTGCATTACTTATCATCTTTAGTAAAGTGTTTTTGTGATCATTTGAATTTTTGTAAAGAAATTGAAGAAATCTCAAAAGATTAATATTTTCAAAAAGATTACATAATTCAACCCCCTTCTTGTGTATTCTATATACTTTATGTCATTCCTATAATAACAAGTGATTTACTTCAGTTGGTATCAAAGTTTGGTTTCCAAGAACCACCTTTACAAAGTGAGGACATAGATCCATGGCTGAATCATATGTTTTTATAGCTGAAGGTACCTCGGTCACAAGACCTCCTACATTCAATCGTGAAGATTATTATTATTGGAAGGACAGGATGCGGCTCTTTATAGAATCCACATATATTGATCTTTGGGATATCATTGAGAATGGTCCATATACACCAACAGACGATGAAGGCAATATCATCTTTCGTAATAGATGGTCAGTTGATCAGAAAGCTCGGTTTTAGTTAAACACAAAGGCCAAGTTCTTTATAAGTTATGCCCTAAGCAGAAGTGAATATGATAAGGTTCATGGATGCAAAACTACAAAGGAAATGTGGGACACATTATCCATTGCATATGAAGGCGCAAATTAAGTGAAAGAGTCCAAGATCAATATTCTTGTTCATCAGTATGAGTTGTTGAAAATGAAAGATGAGGAGTCTATTGATCAGATGTTTGGACGATTTCAAACTATTGTTAACGGACTTAAAGCTCTTGGGAGAATCTATGATAATCAAGATCATGTCAGAAAGATTCTCAGAAGTCTTCCTAAAAGATGGAAACCCAAAGTTACAGCAATACAAGAGGCCAAGGACTTAAGTAAGCTAAAGTTAGATGAATTGCTTGGTTCACTGAAGATACACGAAGTAGTGTTTGATGCAGAAGATAAACCTAGAAGAAATAAATCTATCACATTAAAGGCTGGTCAGAAGAATCAAAAGAACCAAAAAAAATATAAGCACATCTTCAAAAGCATTAAAGATTGAAGAAATCAAGAATGATGATGCCAGTGAATCTGATTAAGATTCAAGTGAAGATGATGATGAACTATCCTTCATTTCAAGAAAGATTAGGAGGATGTGGAAAAAGAAAGCGAAGTGAAATAAAGATTTTTCTTTTAAGAAAATAGCAAAGACGAAGTCAAGAATGAGAAAACTTCTATCGTTTGCTATGAGTGCAACAAACTAGGACACTACAAGTTTGAATGTCCGTTGCTCAAAAGAAAACAGAAGAAAATAAAGAAAACAAAAAGAGCATGATGACAACTTGGGAAGATTTGGATTCGTCCGAATCTGATTTCGGTTCAGAAGCATCAGAACAAGCAAATATATGCTTGGTAGCTGAAAAGGAATGCGACGATGAGGTAACTTCTAATTTAATGAACTTCAAGAGGCGTATTTAGAACTATTAGAAGATTCACATGCTATATTAAAACAATATAGGATTTTGAAAAAGAAATTTGTTGAAAGCTTGAAGAACACGGAAGTGTTAGAAAAAGAAAACACCTGTCTTAAGAAACAAGTAGGCGATATGAAAAAGAAAGTAACTGTAGATAGATCTAAGGAAATTAATCAACTAAAACAAAGGATTAATAGTCTTTCAGCAGATTTATCAACATTTACTGAAAGTACAAAAAGGATGAATGATATGATTGGAAAATATAGACATCCAAATGATAAGAGTGGTTTAGGATTTACTAATAGTAATGTTCATCATAATAAGAGTTTTGTTCCTAATAGAAAGAAAAAGAAACAATATTCTTATTATTCGAGGAATAATTTTAAGTCTAACCCCAAAGGACCCAAGAAAATATGGGTACCTAAGAAAGACATAATATATACTACAGATCTCCTTTCTTGGAAAAAGAAACCAGCACCAATGGTACTTGGATAGTCGATGCTCGCGACACAAGACGGGAAGAAGGTCTATGTTCCTAAAGCTCCAAAATAAGCAAGGAGGATTAGTAACTTTTGGAGACAACAAGCATGGCAAAATTGGTAAAGATTCATTTGTGTCTATTGATAATGTTTTGCTAGTTGAAGGATTAAAGCATAATCTAATTAGTGTTAGTCAATTATGTGATTCTGGCTTTGAAGTATCCTTTAATCAAAATTCTTGTATAGTCAAAAACAAGGACGGTTCCGTAATCTTTTCTATCAAGAGACGAAACAATCTCTATAAGATTAACTTACTTGGTTTGAAAAGTCAAAATATTTCATGTTTTATATCAACAGATGATAAAAAACTGATTTGGCATAAAAAGCTAGGTCATGTTAGTTTTAAACATATTTCCAAGTTGGCTAGACATGATTTGGTAAGAGGATTATCAAAAATAAGTTTTAACAAAGATTTCTTTTTTGAGAGTTTTCAAAAAGGAAAACAAGTTAAAACATCTTTTTCTTCTAAAAATGTTAAAACTTCGTCTAGACCTCTAGAGTTGTTACATATAAATTTGTTTGGTCCAACCAGAACACTAAGTCTTGGTGGAAAGACGCATGGTCTCGTAATTATTGATGACTTCACTAGATTTTGTTGGATATTATTTTTATCACATAAAAATGAATCTCTTAAGTGCTTTAAAGTTCAGTCCAAAAAGTTACAAAATGAAAAGGGAATTTCTATCGCTGGAATTAGGAGTGATCATGGTGGAGAATTTGAAAATGAAAAATTCAGAATGTTTTATGAAGAGAATGGAATTTTTCATAATTTCTCTACTCCTAGAACTCCACAATAGAATGGAGTTATAGAAAGAAAGAACATAACGATTCAGAAAATGGCAAGAACCATGCTATATGAAATGAATCTTCCTAAGTATTTCTGGGCAAAAGTTGTAAATACAGCATGTTATATTTAAAATAGAATACTTTTGCGACCACTGTTAAATAAAACTCCATATGAGTTATTGAAAGAAAGAAAGCCAAATATCTCTTAGTTCCATCCATTTTGATATGGAAACCTTAAGAAAACAAGGTTCTTGAAACCCCCTAATCCTATTGAATCAAAAGTGCTTGTTTAAGCCTTGCTGCAAGTTGCCTTGTAATAGGTCCACTTGGCAAAGTAAGCTTGTCTTGGCTTGTTGCACCTTGATCTCCATTGCCATGGCTTCTTGTATCACGTTTCATTGCAAATGTAATATATTAAATACAAAAGAAATATTGGATAAATTTGATTCTAAGATCAATTCAGGAATTTTTCTAGGATACTAATTGTCTTCTAAAGCTTATAGGGTTTATAATCTTGGTTTTAAATCTATTGAAGAATCTATGTATGTCAAGTTTAATGATGATTCACAACCAGATAGAAGAAATGATTCTAATAAAGAAACCCTATCTGCTCCTTTAGTTGATAATGTAGACTTTTCACCATCAGATGCTTCACTGGATAAAGTAGAAGATATTCTTGAAAACCTTAGTCTTAGAAAAGACTGGAAGTATAAATCCTCTCACCCAAAAAACCTGATTATAGGTGAAACTTCAGAAGGTGTGAGAAATAGGTCTAAATTTAGAAGAGAGGCAAATTTAGCTTTTATTTTTTTTCTGAATTAGAACCTAAGAAAATTGATGAAGCTCTTCAGGATGAAGCTTGGATTTTAGCTATGCAAGAGGAGTTAAATC
>JAOSBP010004535.1:0-11460 GCA_027563825.1 Erythroxylum mucronatum
TTTCTGCCACGTGTCAACATGACACATTTTGTCGATGCTTTTAGAAGCATCCATCGCACGCACCGTCCCTCAACTCTCTCCCTTTAAAAGCAACACTCCGTCACTCCTCGATCTTGTCAAATCTAACGCCCGTCAATTTACTTTGATTTCAAATTCCTCCGAACCTCAGGCTCGGACTAGCTCTTTTGTCTCTGGTTTTTTTGGGGGCATCGAGACCGTCCATCAATTTATTAATATTTAATGGGTAGATAGATTGATGGTCTCCAACATAAAATAGCATGCGAAATTGAAAACAAGAAAATTGGTCCCCTTTTTTGGCTTGCGATTGACAACGGACTCAGAACTTTTAGATCACCTTTTTTTTTTCTATACATTTTCTCGAAAGTAGTTTAGAGTAGGATTTTATACATAATACTTGGTAACAACTATTCTTATATTTGGGAGGAATCTTTAGAGTGGGCTGTTAAAATCCTAAAGAAGGGTAAGCCTAACGTATTTCTATACAAAAGATAGAGTTCACCTCTTTTTTCTCTACAGTCTCTCGAGAAGTAGTTTAGAGTAGGATTTTATAATCGATACCTAGTAATAACTATACTTATATTTGGGCGTAATCTCTAAATTGGGTCATTACAAACATAAAGAAGGGTAAACCTAAGATAATTCTATACAAAGTTGCAATCGCTTCTATCATTTACTCCTTTGAAAGGAGAAAATTTCTCATAGATTTACTAACCAGAAAGAAAGGAGAAAATTAGTTAATTATACATAAATATATTTATGAGTCTAGGACCCAATACTTTTGAAGTTTTGGATTATGGTACTGCTCTTTATATATGAAAGACTCTTCTTTGGATTTTTGCTAACTCACCCATTGCCGCAGAAGGATCGACATTGGGGGCAAGTGCTCCCACTGTTCCCAAAAAATTTCATGTAAAAAAATTATTATTTTAAGTTTTGATTCCATAAAAAAAATAAAATTTTGCTCCCATTAAAATTTTATCCTTACTCAAAAAAAAAATTGAATCCGTCCATCTCTCATTTATTAGGCCAATTGTTCTTTGTTCTTGCTCTACCGAAGTTGGTACGTTACATCACATGATTCTTATACAAATAATTTCAGCGTTTTGTCAATAGTATAGTATGGCTGCGTTTGGTGAATGAAGAATCAGCTATTTTTTAGCTGATTCAAGTCTTTCAGCTGTTTGAATTCTTGTTTGGTAAGAATATGAAAAAGTAGTTGTTTTATCTCAAACAGCTGAAATTTGAAAAGCTACACAATAGTAACGTTTTCATATATCAGCTGATATGTGCTAAGAGAAAAACTAATTACACCAGCCAAAATTTGGTGATGCTGTCGCCTGCAACCAAATTCAAAAGAAATCACTTCCATTAATAAAAATTAATGTAGTTGTGGTAAGTGGAGATCGTTCACACGAGAAATTTTTAACGGTAAAGGTTAGCGAGTTCAAATGGGACAAATAACAAAAGTAAAGAGGGGGGTTTTGGTCACGACAATATCAAAAAATTAAGAGAGAAATTACAAATCGAAAGCAATAATTAAATCTGAAAAATCAATGAGAAAATACCTTGCTTTCGGGTCACTGATGTTGTCATGCTATTATGGGTCATCGATATAAAATTGAATCATTAATAAACATTCATTGGGAAAGTTTTCTCTTAAATGTAATGACTAGAAACATGTATCTTAGCATTCTTATTAACGAAATATATCTTAGTATTTAACGAAATACTAAGATATATAATATTCACACCCTTATAATTTTTCTAAAGTCATGTCCTCATCTTCGTTATCGTTATCGTTACTGTTAATGTACAGTTAGTTAGAGAGCAGTTTTATTTTCAGCAGTGTATATAAGACTGTGAAATACTTTTTCGATTGATGATGAATACACATAAAGTTTCCGTATTTTAGTTTCTTTCATACGATAGAAAATTTGTTCATGGTATCAAAGCAGAATACGATCCATCATATCGACGATTGAGTGTTAACGACAATATGGGGACGAGAATGCCAGGTGCCGATCACTCTTCAGAGGAGTGTTACCAGTTATATAACTCCGATCATCCTGGAATGATGCTAGTTACAGCACAATTGACAGATACAAATTTTTATTCTTGGAGTATTTCCATCCGCAACTCTCTGGAAGCTAGGGACAAGCTTGGGTTTATCGATGGGACTCTACCTCCACCGTCATGCGAAGCGACGTACAGAAGATGGCGTAAAGTAGATTGCATAGTGAAACAATGGATTCTCAATTCCATTTCGAAGGAGATTTCTGAATCATACATTACTTGTAGTTCTGCGAAGGTGTTGTGGGACAAGCTTGAAGAAGTTTATAGAGAAAGCAATTTACCGCAATTATTTCACGTACAGCGGGAGATTAATTCTGTTGAGCAAGGTGACTCTTAAATAACTGCTTATTACAACAGAATTAATCAATATTAGGATGAGTTAGGGCAACTTATGCCTATACCAGTTTGTAGTTGTCAAGGTTGCCATTGTGGGGTTAATAAAAGATTAGTGGATATTGATAATGCTAACAAGTTAATTCAGTTTTTGATGGGGTTGAATTCATCCTATGATCACATTCGAAGTCAGATTTTGGGGCAAGATCCACCTCCATCTATGAGTAAGGCTTATTCTCTTATGCTGAGAGTTGAAAAACAGAGGCAGGTGCATATGATACACGAGGATGCTGGTGCTGTTGCTATGTTAGTGAAAGATGGTAGGAATGATAAGAAGGGAACTTACGCAGGAGACAACGTGAGTAGAAATGGTTCTAGGAAGAAAGATAATAAACGGAAAGAAGAAAAGCATTGTGATTATTGGTGGGTCATTTTTGTCCATATTTATTTAGGCAAAATATCAGAAGAAAATGACAGTTCTAATTGTGACATTGATAAAACATCAATCCTGTCCTAAGATCCCGTTCTATCTTACACGGCCCACGCTTGATGGAATTTGACTCTGACTTCACAACCAATGAAGCATCTCAGGAATGCATCGCCAACGACACCTACTCAATAAGCTATCTTTTTAAGTTGATTTAAATATTTATTGACATTAATACCAATGTTTTCAAAAGCACCAGATAAGTTAAACTAGGTTTAATCAATATAAGACTATCATAAAATGAGTTAAAGATTGAATAAAATTAAAGATTTTGAAAAACAATTAAAGAAAATTATCCTTATATATTGAAAAGTTTAAAATTTAATTAAAAACAAATTGTTAATAAAAATTAATTAGTTTGTTTTAGTTTATAAAAACCAATGCTTTAAAAACAGGACCAAATAGACATCGAGCAAATCAAAGGAAAATGTAATGAGAAGGAACCTGGAACCGGAAGGCTATACTTCTTAGGTCCCAAATACTGCTTCTCTGAGCGATCACTACTCTTGATCCAAAACCAATACAAAATTACCATCTTGATACTTCAATTGGAAACTTTTCAGATACCCCTTTTTAAAAGAGAAATCCAAAGTGATGATTCTTGTAAAAGACCCGAAAGCCATAACATAAGCTCTCCTGTCATTTTTTTCAAACATAACAATCATCCAAACCATTCCAGGACAAAGGAATCAGCCATGGTTGTTGAAGATGGGAATCACAACATTTCGTGCATTATTTAAGAAAGAAATGCATTGACTTGAAGTCGTCTTAAGATAGAATGCATAGAAATTTCGCGATAGTCATTTTGTATTGTTATTAGGCTGTCTTTATGTGAGAATCATCAACCACGCCATAGTCATTTTGTATTGTTATTATTGCAATCGCGAAAGCAAGAAACCACGCGACTTGAAGTCATCTTAAGATAAAATGCATAGAACTTTCGCGATAGTCATTTTCTATTAGTATTAGTATTAGGTAAAATGCATAGAACTTTCGCGATAGTCATTTTCTATTAGTATTAGGTAGCGTCCATTTCCGTCATTTTCTATTAGTATTATTAGTATGGCCTCTCTGTCTTGCATCAGACGACTCAAAAGCAGCGTCCAACGTCAGTCTTTCGATTTTATTTTATTATTATTATTTGAAAATTTCACATCAAACTTTAGAATTTTTTAAAATAATATTTTTAATATAATTCAAATTAAAAATCATTATAAATGTCACGTCAAGCCAATCTAATATTGACATCTAATCTCAGTCCTATTCTTAAATTTGTAGTAAATTTCTTAGTATTTGATATTAACAAATTAGAAGATAATATATTAAATTATTAGTACTTCTTTTCAATGTCGTCAAAGATTCTTCCGTTATAAAATAAAATAATATTATTTTATTTAAAATAATTTCACTCAATTTAAATTAAATTAGTAAATTTTAAATGAAATTTAAATTTGAAAGATTTAATTTAATTTGAATTAAATTTAAATTTTATTTTTTATTCTCTTTAATCTGATTATATATGTGCAAAATATATAAAAAAATTATGATGCAAAATTTATTTAATGTATTACTAAATAAAATATATATGTTCATCCTGATCTTGGGAATACAATGGAGTGATCCCACATTTGAGGATTTCCATACCTCGGTTCTCATTACTGAACTTGAACAAGGCCACATCCCCTAAACAATTATCATGTCTCCATATCCAATTGCGAAATCTACTTCTAAAGAGGGCTACCACATGCTCCTTATCTGGTTCACCTTTGTCATATAGTCCACAAAGCACTGAATTTGTGAATTCAACATCGTAATTGTCTCCAAAATAGCAATCCCATCTAAGATGCAGACCTGTTGCCCCCCAATTGTTACGATCAATGCACACATATAAGGCAAACCCCAAGAAAAGACGGTTAAGCCAATGAGAAGGAAGGGTGACTTCCACCGAACCACTCATATTTTGATACTTGACCCACTGTAATATTCTACTTCTAAGATAATGCATATGATATTCGTCCTAACCACAAGAACACAAAAACAATATAAAATAAAGAAGAGAAAAAAAGACAGTTACATGCCCATAAATAATAATTTTATTTAAGATGAAATTTTAATCAAAATGCAAAAACGACGAATCGTATCAAAATTTTCACTTGACAGTTGAGATGCCACATATCCTATATTCTCATCCTGAAATTAGCAAATTGAAAAGGGATTAATTCTTATCCGTCGCTGCTTTCAAACTTACTTATAAGAAACCCCTTCTATTTCCCCGCCACAACAACCCCTTCTATTTCGCCACCAATTCCTTCCTCTAGTTATCTCACAAACCTTGGCCTTGGCTTCTCAATAGCCATAGCTTTAGGCTTCCTTGTCCTTCTCTCTACCATCCTCTTAGCCTCTTACATCTGTTGTCGTTCTCGTAACCGCAATAGCAGCAACGGTAACGGCGGCGAGGATAACGGTAACGGAAACCATAGCTCTGTCACTGACGGCATAATTCTGCCTCGTATTATCTTCGTCGCCGAAGACGACGAAGAGCTTGGACGTGACAATGACGGTTCTGTCGCTGTTGGGCTCGACCAAGCTGTGATAAACTCTTACCCCAAGTTTCAGTTCACAAAAGAAGGGTCTTTGACTGCGGGTAATAACACAACTTGTTCGATCTGCTTGTGTGAGTACAAGGATTTGGAGATGTTAAGAATGATGCCCGAGTGTCGGCATTTTTTTCACTTGTGTTGTATCGACGCTTGGCTGAAGCTTAATGGGTCTTGTCCGGTTTGCCGGAACTCGCCGTTGCCAACGCCGTTGTCCGAAGTGGTTCCTCTGTCGCAGTACGCGGCTGATCGAAGGAGGAGGATGTGACAAAAGGGTCGAGACTTGATTTACTTGTGGTGGGCTGCTTTTAGTGTGATTGGGAATTGTAAATTGTGTTTTTGGGGTGGTTTTGGTTAGTTTGATAGGGTTTTAGTGAGAATTTTGGGTTGCTGGGTTTTGATTTTTGATTTTAGACTGCAAGCAAACGAATTAAAGGAATGGTGAAAAGTGGTTCAAAACTTAGTAGTTTCTGGTTCTGTTAGTGTGACAATTGGGAATTGTATGGAATTTACATGTTTCAAGTTAAATTGGAACAGTAATAGTATTGATTTATGAGGCCTAGTCCTAAGTTCAGTAATTGATCTCTATTAATTGATAATAAACTTCATTATTATTTCAATTAGCATAAGATTCATTAACGACTTCCTAAATAATTTCAATCACCCAATCCGAGTGCTAGAATCTGCTTTCTGTTATGGTTTGACTATTATGGGTTCTTTTGATTGCTTTCACCAGCATTGCAGGTGACAATGAAGTTGGTACTTCTGCTGGACTAAGCTTTAATGTAGCCACTTTCTAACCTAGATAAGATACCAATCAATTCGTTTCTCATTATCCACAGGTAATCTATCAAGTGTAATACTTTCTTTATATATATTTCTTTTTTCTTTTTGGTGCTTACTAAGTTTGTTAAGGTTGAAGTTTGCGATCATGCTAGGTAGAAGATTAATTGAATATATATTAGATTAATTTCTAACCAAAATCTTTGATGAACGAATAATATTTGATTTAACTGAATTCATATAAAGTTTAAATTTTAAATTGAGCTTTAACTAAAAACAATTATTACTCCTATTTTAGATTTTAACATTTCTGACAGTAACAGCACAATGAAAGTGAAGATTTAAGACCCACCTAATTGGAGCACTGAACTTAAAGAGCAGTGACCTTTTATTTTAAATCAGCTTCTTCTATGGACACTCGAGTAGGAAACTCCAATGTTTGAAGTTCATCCTGATATTGGGAAGACACTAGAGTGACCCCGCACTTCAGGATTTTCATACTTCGACATTTGTCAAAACTGAACTTGAACGAGACCACATCCCCTAAAGATTAAATCGCAAAATTTATAACTAAAAATAACTACCACATGCTCCTGAAGCGCTGTACCAATGTCACAATATTTCCATGCCACTGAATCTGTGAAGGCAACATGGTAATTGTCTCGCACATAGAAGGCGAACCCCAATAAAAGATGATTAAGCCAATGAGAAGGAATTTGACTCTGACTTGACAACCAATGAAGCATTTCATAAATGCTCGCCAACAAATTATGTTAAAATTTGTCTGATGATTAATTCATTCTTAGTGTCCTTAGTCAAATATGTCATAGCCTGTTCACCATCCAGAAATACCTGTGACAAATAATAATTACTCAAGCACCTAATTACTAATCTGCAATTTCAGAGAAAAGTTCGAAGCTTGCAGAGGCATCCATTATGATGACCATAGAACTACAGAAAAGCAATGAATTAAACATGTGATTATGAGCAGTTTCAACAAAGATTAGGTATTGGAAACAAGTTCATTGACAGGAGTCACAGGGCTGTTTGGTTACTAGACGAAAACCTACTGCATCTGCATTAACACAAAGAAACTTGTCCTTGTTCCATTACAAAGTTACGTACAACATGCATCTATTCTAAAATCTTACATTCTTGTTAGACTAACTTTTGGAACGTAAGCTTTTTACATACTACTTTAGCAAGAAGCAAGGAATGAGACCTAAAACCGGTCTAAATGTGAAAAACTAGTTACGATATTTATTCCAAAAAGGAGACAAAATAGCAAGCTGACAAGATTTCACCTTTAGTGGTTGCAGGACACCAGAGACATAGGGTGAGTGTCTTACAGAAAAAGGCTTATTGGTTATCCTGTAATTAAGTTGCAGTTATTCCCTTCACTTGTCTCAAGTCCTGTCCAACATTTACAAACAAACGAAATTCCATAAATTTGTTAATGAATTAAACTATCTAATGGGCTTTCAAGCTTAAGCATTCTTATCAGATTAAGTGAGCAACCTTTCATCAGAAAGTTTTACCTCGACAGCCTTATCAACCAATGCATCTATGATCCCTTTAACAGCTAGAGGTGCCAAATCATTCAATGATTTTCCACCTTGCAATATGCTTTACTTGATTACATCAAGAATATCAGCAGAACATGAAGATAGAAGCTTAACTACATGTTCAATATAGTTTCCACAAACCTCCTTAGAGAGAAAATTAATGTCATGAATAATCTGAAAAAAAAACAGTGCTAATTAAGCATTCACAAGTGGTGCTGATACAATCTGGTACACTGCAAATACAGTTTGCAAATCTGGGTACAAGAATGTAGAACAGAAAATAGAATTTAGATGGACAAAGCATGCTACCGAATGCCAAATGTAGACAGACAAAGATGGGCACTATGGGGTAATAAACATGCAAACACGTAAATGCTACTCTATCTTAAAGTAAAAGATATGGTAGAATCACGGAATAATACATACACAAACAAAATCATCAGGGGCAGCAACCAATCTAGATGACAAAGAGCTTATGTCTTTCATGGACATTGTCAATCAATTACATCAAATTTGCTATAAAACATAAGACCTTGAAAGCAGCTGTAAGCATAAGCGAAGGAACTTGTCTGAGGAAGAGACAATAAGAACATCTTCTCTCCAACAAGAAATAGCAGGGGCTCTCCAAGAGAGCGGTACTCTGTTTCAAAGTTAAGCCATTGGATTCATCATTCTGGACATGTACGAGAGTGGTAGCTGAGAGTGCTGAATCCAGAGCCCCTGCTATTTGTTGAAACCTGTGCACATTCAAAAATACATGGCCATGAGCAAATTTCATATCAAACATACTTGTAGGAACAGTTGTCAAACCAACCTTAACGAGAGATAAACTCCAATATTCCATTGCCTCATGAAATCAACATAAACTGCCTGTGCTCGAAATTTTGCAACAGCAGATCTGGATGGACAATAGCCTTGCATGACAATTGGATGTCATAACTACAACGAATGGCATATTGGCTCAACCTATCACAATAGAATGCCCCAAAACAGTCAAATCTGAACAGAAAGCGGTGAGGAAGAGGGCGGAGGCAAACAGATTGAGAACATATGACAATTTTAGGGCACTAGCGAGAATGAAGATGAAGACAACAAGGATGTATCGTCGCAGTGAAAATTGGAAGACTAACAGCGTCTGTGAATTTTTCTTTCGGTTGTGAAATTTTGTCATTAGACGACGACGTTTATAGGCTGAGAAAAAGTTAGGCAAACGACGACTGTCTACAGCTGGCCTGCCTTCATTTTTTTATCTTCTTCTGTACGCGTATGTCCACAGCTGGCCATCCTTTATTCTTTTCTCCTTTCTTGTATGTGGGCTCTTTTTCTGACTTTGGAGTCGGCAACAACAGCTTCTTCTATCTTCACCGTGGACTTTGGAGTAGGAAACTCGAATGTTCGACAGAGTTCATCTTGATCTTGGGAACACACTAGAGTGACCCCCCACTTCAGGATTTTCATAATCCAACCACAACAGTGTAAACTGAATTTGAGAAAGGCTATATCCCCTAACGAATAACCATGTGTATGTATCGAAAGGCAAAATATATCATAAAAGAAGACTACCACGTGCTCCTTAACTGCATCCGTAAAGGCGCGACTCTTAATCGTTGAATCTAGAAAGGAAACATGGCTATTGTCTCCAAAATAGCAATCACATCTAACAGTGAGACCCTCCAGAGAACGTTTCCGCAAAGACTTAACGCACACATAGACAGCAACCGTCAACCAACAATGATTAAATAGCGAACGAGAAGGATTGGGGACTTCCACTGAATCACCCATACTTTGATACTTAACCCACTCTGGTATTCTACTTCCAGGATAATACATAAAATATCTAACCTAAACCACAAGAAACAAAACTCAAATTAGTGATTATACCAACACAAAATAAAGAAGAGAAAAAAAGATAGTTGCATACCGTTGGCTTGAGATATCTTAACAGTACATGTGCAACTTCCTGGCATTCACCTTCATCCAACTTTAAGCAGTTACTGAAATTAAATGTCTTCCTAGTGCATCCTGACTCAAAGACTAGTTCTGACTCAAAGACTAGTTGTTTAAGGGTCCATATTTGTTCTAGTGATGTGCAATTGTCAGCTCGTAACCAAATGACACTTGATGGAAGTTCTGGCAAGGATATAAGCCTTTGGCAATAACGTAGGTCAATGTCTCTCAAGTTTGAAAGTTGTTTGATGGTTGCAGGGATTCTCTCAAAATTATTATTTTGTAAATTTAATCTAGTTATAAAAGATAGAAAGCTCAAGTCTTCAGGTAAATTCTCTAATTTAAGGTGGATAAGGTTTAAAGTGTCTAAAGAAGACACTCCCTCTAACAACCAAGGCAATGTATGACCTTCTAGATATACACTTTTAGGCACAAAAGTAATTTTGGGGCACTTACAAATAATTAATTCCTTCAGCCCTTTTAAATTGCCAAAAGATGATGTAATCTCTAAGTCTGTCCCATCCAAACAAAGTGTCTCTAAAGTATACATGTTCTCTGAGATTTCAGGAAGCTTCTTTAAGCGCAAACACCTAACAAAATTAAGTGTTCTAAGAGATATTAACGCGTTGAAAAAGTTGCTTGGAAGGCTTTCGAGCTTATCACAACACACCATTTGTAATTCTTCCAATTTGCCAAGGTGTTCAACTGATGATGAAGGAATCTGTTCTATAGCTGTAAAACTTAAAACCATAGACTTTATGTTGCTTGAAACTTCTGGGAACGAATTCAAATTCTTGCAACCCGTAAGATCAAGCTTTTCAAGAGCTTCCAGAAATCCAACTCTACAATTTGGAAGATGACTTATGTTTTTGCAATTTTCCAAATTTAGGTACATAACCTTACCCAATTGCCTCCCATATATGTCAGGCGGAGTTTTAATCAAACCGCAAAAACGACGAAGAATCATACCAATTTTTCCAAATGTCAGGTGCGATGCTACTGAATATCCTATATTCTCATCCTGCAGTTAGCAAACAGAAAAGAGATTAATTCTCATCCGTTGCTCATTTCAAACTTACTTATAAGAAAATTAATTATATGAAAATATAAGGCATAAGATAAGTACCCTGACTTCTTGGAATTGTTTTATCTTGCTATTGGGTAATCCAAGCACAATCAGATGGTTTGGTCGAAAATTGCGTGGAAAAGATTCCAATGGATATTCATCCCAATGAAAATATGTTAGCTCATTTGGAAGATAATCAAGACCTTGGGGGAGGCGTAGATTACTTTGCTCTTCAAAGCATTTGTATAATCTATTAGGTATATAGAATTTGAGAAATTTAAGATTAGGTGTTTTCATGAATACTTTTGGATTTACATCTATCTCCTGTATTTTAGATAGGTCCAACATTATGCTTTCCACTGCTTCCGCTCCCTAACAAACAACAATAAAAATATGTTTTTTAGTGAAAAAGAAAGTACAAAAAATTCTCAAAATTATATTATGATAATAGAAGGGATGTTTAAAATATTCTTATTTAAAAACCACAAGTTAAAAGTGCTGCAATGTATACTTTCTTAAGATAATATCAATACACAACTTAAAAATCTCATATAGAAAGCAATTGACTAATTTTACCTTGTCCTCTGC
>JAOSBP010004541.1:0-28669 GCA_027563825.1 Erythroxylum mucronatum
CACGGGTGTTTAAAACCCAATCGTTAATCCCGAAGGGAAACCAAGCAAAGCAAAGAAAGGAGAATAAACCCACCATCCCCCTTTCCCCCCAATACCTCTCAGCATAAGCCAAATTAAACCAAACCCTTCCCCCCATGTTAACACAATTCGCAGCCCCCAATCCCTTCGCCCCCCTCTTCCGCCCCCGCAAAAAAACCCACGAACTCCCCGCGAACCCTAAGGAAAACACCCCCATCCACACACTCTGTCTGTGCAGTTCCTTCGTCGAAGCCGTAGCCGCGACAAACGCCTCGCTCACCCCGTTGAGCGCAAGCAAGGGGATGGAATAGGTGTAGATGCTGAGAACTTCTCCCGCGCCGGTTTGGGACCATTTCTCTCCTGCTACGAGGCGGAGGAGGAGGGGTGCGAGGGTTGGGGCGAGGGAGAGGATGGGGAGGGATAGGATGGAGTAGGCGCGGAGGAGGGTGAGGAGGGTTGAGGAGAGCATGGTTTTTGGTTTGAGTCGGGTGAACAAGTTGGAGGGAATGGAAGTGCTTGGGAGAGATGAATCGAGAGCTCTGGTCTTTTTGTCTATATATGTTTTGCTCTCGGACAGGGTCCCTTACGTAAAGTCGTGTGCAGACTTCGTTAGTCTTGGACTGGGCATTTTCGACCGGTGTTGGGTCTTAGCAAGATTTCTGGATCAGGTCACGCCTAATGATTAGTTCTTTGTGGCAGTCAACGGTTTGTGAGGGAGGACGGACAACGTGCTCTTGAGCTGCAGCCTCGAGTCTTAAGTGTGGGTCGTGAAGCTGTATTTCGTACCAAATACAGTTTCATGAAGCGAGATGTGGAACGACTTGTGCGTCTAGAACGTGCACTAACATCTCAATTCTTCAAAGGATTCGATACCGTGGCTTAACACGGACTTGCTTTCCTGCATCTGGCAGTGGAAGCAGAGCCTCCGCCTTGGCGTTGCTGATTTCGTCATGGCTTTGCCGGCGATTTCGAGTCAAATTGACCGCCTTCAATTACCCCGCAATCCGTTCTTCCATGTGAAACAGCAGAATGTAAGAAGAAAGTGATTCTCAACTGCTTTGATAGACCAATATCTGGTTGTTATACAGATCTATAGATGTACGATCACGAGGGAGCTTCACCCGGGATGATTAAACCGACGCGCTTATGGCTACAAGGCTTGACAGCTCTGCCGAAATATGCTCGAAGTATTCAGTGGCGGCATCCGGCATCTCCCATTTCAGGACGTAAGTCGTACAGCTTTCGCCCTGGACTACCGCGCAACTGCATAAAGACTGACGCCCGAAAACTATAGCGCGGTCAATGGCCGGAGCCGCACTCAAAGTCTCGCAGGCTTTCACGAACGACTATGATCTTCTTTAACAAGTCACAACACCGGTCGCGCATGTCGACATAATCAGTCCCTCGGACGTGGCAAGCCTTTGCGCGACAACAGCGCTTCCCTTGAACCGTTGTGATGTGCAATTTCGACCGCAACAGGGCAAATTGGGCCACTAAGAGTCAGGTGTTTGAGTCGCAATGAGACGGATATTCACCTTACGCGCACAGGCTAACACCAAAAGTTGGATCGCTGCTTTCCATAACGATGTCGATATGGTAAAGTTTACATTGCACACTAGATAACTACAGCACACATGCGAATTTTACAATGAGCAATTGGATAATCGGTCAGTATCAGTGAGAGCAAGGTTTTGAATTCACTATCCGCTATCACGTATCACGGCTGTCTCGAATTGTTGATCGCTAGAGCAATTACATGCCATGTGTCTGAGGTCGCTTGGTGACACAACCCTGAATACAACTAAACAGTTGTCAACGCCTGCATCCCCGTACCCTTCCAATCATCAAGCTTTCCGCAAGCTCACAGGCCCATTGCACCCCTTCGGCGTAGACCCATCACGATTCGTCCTCCCCCACTTGAGCACCACCGTCGAGTTCCCCTTGACGAAATCAGAGCACACTATCCACCGATCAGCTTCAAACATCCCACGTTTCAATCCTTCCGGATCGCAAAACTTACACCAAAACCCCTCCACCCCCACCTTCTCCCCCCGATACCCAATCTTCCCAGCTGCATCATACTCCCACCCGGAATCCTGCTTATCCAACACTCCAGCCACGGTCTTTACAACCCCATATGCCGCATCCCCCACCTTCGGCACGATCACGCCGTACACGCCCTTGGTCTTCACATCGGGTGAGTGACTCAAATCAACGTTCAAGGCTGCGGCATCCGAATTGTCGCCGTTGAAGAAGTAAGGGTTCGTGGCGTTGCACCTCAGAGGGGAGGACGTGCAGGCTTGGCCCACGAGCACGACCGAGTCCGTTGAGGTGTCGTTCTGGATGGCGACGAAGTTGTAGGTCCTTGGAGCGAAACCTGCGGGGGCGGAGACGTTGGCTAGGATGGAGAATTCGTCGGTTACGGGGGGAGGGGATATGGGGCTGGATGATGGGAAGGCGAGGGCGGTGCTGACGAGGGGGAGAGAGAGGGCGAGGAGTGAGACAGGGGACATTGTTGAAAGTTTATAGCTGAGGCGGGAGGTTGACCGTGGGTTGTAATGGGCTGTATTGGCTGCTGGGTTGGAGCTGGAAGTTTGTGGATATCTATATGTGACAGATGTTGTGTGAGACTGGCGATGACCAGGCCCATAGTGTGTTTGATGACCCGATGCTTTGTCGGCCGTAACACTGTATCGACACGTCGGCAGACCTCGAGCTCTTGTTGCCAAGGGCGCTGCAGCCGAAAAATTTGTTATTCACGTGTCATGGTTTGTAACAAAGTGCTAGGCGATCTTTGAAAGCCACGATCTAGAAGTCCAGGTTACTGTTCGTTAGACGCATGCATGCTTCACTGCTATGAGTCGGTGAACATATGGAATCGAGCAAGTGAAGTCGATAAATTACTCTGATTATTTCTTGGCACGTCGTGCGGCTAATTAATATCGGGAAATTGTAGCGTTGCGGCGAAGATTTAGCCCGAAATGGAGCCCTTCGCGATGGATTACCAAACATTTGAGCCGCGCTGCGACGAACTCACGCCATCTTCAGCCTCATCGATGTATCCAGCCTTGTGACGGACCCGTAAGGCCCCCAACTACCCTGCTTTGATCCCTGCATTCTCGAACGGCGTCGTGCCTGCCAAGAATGTTCTTGATAATCATCTCGAGGATCTCGGTCATACGTTCAATGGCTGTGAATTCACTTCATCTGAACCCGATCCGGCTTTCACCTCTTCTTCGCATGCAATATTGCGCGTGGAATCCAGTCATCACCAATTTTGATACCATTGAATCAGCGCAGGCTACTCTGTCCTTCACATCAACCATGAAATCTACTATCTTCATCACCTTTATGGCTGTCTGCGCATGGGACATGCGTTTAATCACGACTATGAAGCTATGGCGCGACGAGCCATCACGTCCACAACCGCTGCTCCCTCCACTACGCAAACACCGGACAGCTGGGAATGCATCACGGCAAATCTGACCCAATTCTTCGACGTACCCAAGCCCACCGGATCACTGCTCTCCGCAATTGGTTCTTTCGGAGACTCACTGATCCCTCCATGCCTGAAGACGGCCTCAGGTATGCAACGCTTGAGTTGCACCGTGTCAAACTCTGCAGCCTGGTGTCCTTTCAGTACAAAGGCTGCCGCCGCTGTGACCGCAGCGTACTCCAATTACGCACGCAGCGCGGCTGTTTGGTGGAACGCAAAGTCCAGCGGTATCGTGAGCGCCCGTGCGGAATGCCCCGTCACCTGGGAAAAGTTCGGATCTATCGACAAGTCATGGCTCAACTTGACCGTGGCTCACGCTGCATGTTACCTCAAAGTCAGCCCAATCGTGAGCAACGGCGTTGTTTCGACCACTGCAACCACCAAGGCTGTGACAACGAAGGCAACTGCATCGGCAACGTCCAAGGCGACGACCACTTCTACGAAGGCCAAGAGATCTTGGTAGATGATGGACACATTGTGCTCTGTGTATACAATAGATAGTCACGTAGAATAAGAGGTATGCATGTACACAGCCACCAATCCTGACATCTTCAAAATACTGTTCAAACCCCGCCTTCGTCCTTCCCAGGGTTCGATAGTTTGTTATAATGGAGACATGCTCTTATCTGGAAGCTACGCAATGCTGTTTGACGCATGTACATCCAGTCCTCTCAGACACGCAAACCCAAACCTCACGACATTATCTCGCGAAATACAGATCTTCTCCATAGACACATCCATTCTTCATTCTATCTAATCCTAATCCAATCCCCTCATCCTATCCACCCCCAAATCTCCCACCTCCCCCCCTCAAATCAACCCAACGCAACACCAAGTCTTCTCCCACAAACTCTTACACTCCACTCCAACCGCCGGGTTCCACTCCCTGAACCTCCCAACCGAAATCCCGTACTTCTTCGAGATCGTCGCACAATTCTCATCCTCCTACACAAAGTGAAAATCCCCACAATTCTTCGTCATCCCCGTCTGCGTAGGCGTAGGCGTACTGACCCCATTACCCTTGCTCGTCGTCTTGGTCCCGCTCCCGATCCTCCCGACGCAGGCATAAGTCTTAGCCCAGAGACCGGTGCAATCGCTCTTCGCCGCGGGGTTCCAGTTCGTGAACTGCGCGACGCTGATCCCGTACTTGGCCGCGATTTTGTCGCAGACTTCGGAGGGTTGGACGTAGTGGAATTTGTTGCAGTTGGAGACCATGCCCGATTGGGTCGGGGTCGGGGTCGTGATCCCGTTGCCTTTGGTAGTGGTCGTAGGGGTGGACTCCTGGCCGATGACGGAGTCGTAGGCGTAGGCGTCTAAGGAGAGGGATTGGCAGTTGGAGCCGGAGGAGGGGTTCTATTTAAGGAATTAGGAGGGGGTGATCGAGTAGGTGTCGAAGATGTCGGAGCATTGTTCGCCGGATTTAACGTAGTAGAATTTATCGTAGTTGGAGACGATGTCTGGTTGGGTGGGTTGGGGGGTGGTGATGCCGTTGGAGGGCTTGGTTGTGATGGTTGGTTTAGGGGTTGTGGTGGTTGGTTTGGGGGTTGTGGTGGTTGGCTTGGACGTAGGCTTTATAGTGGTGGTGGAGGTTGTTACGCCTGGCTCGTTGAAGGCTTCCACGCAGTACGAGTGGCCGACTTTCAGATTGTCGCAGTCGGAATTGATGGATGGATTCCATCTTCGGAAGTCTGTCAGAGTGATCGCGTTCTCCGACAACAACTGCGAACATGGGCTCGCGGTATCGTAGTCTACCCACCACGTGCAGTACTTCGATGCATTTTGGCCCGTGGTTAACGACGGCTCTGAGCCATGGCGGCGTACTTTCACGCCCGCGGCATGAGAGTTCCAGGCGAAGAGCACCGAGACGAGTAATTGGGTCTTGAACATGTTTGATGATAGTTGGCCGAAAGCGAATGGACAAAGCGTGAGATGAATCGAGATCGATCTCAACCTTGATCGCAGTTAAATGCACTCACTACGTTCCTCACACGATCAATCAAAGTGATCTCTGAGCATACTCCGGGTGCCACTCAAATATCCAGGCACCACCCGAAAAAGCTACTGTCGCGCTGTGGTCAAAGAAACGAGAGCGGTTTTGCGCCGGTGACTATTCCCGGTATCGACTGATCCAGTCTACATAGTTCGATGATGCATGCAAGCGAAGTGAGGTGGCCGAAACGGAGGCGCCGAATCTGCTATCGAGACCACCGCGGTGCGAATAGAAGAGACAAACCTTTGTGACACAAGTTTACGCGAGACGAGTTGCGATGACTTGCAATAGTCATTTGGTTGGACTGGGCGTTCTTTTCGGCTGTTTGTCAGCTATCTGGAGCATTGCGCCAACTGACCCTCGGAGAATTTAGGATTGACTCCAGGCAACGCCTTCTAGAAAGGGAGTTGCACGTGCAAACCGCTCTGATTCGTTGGTCTCCGCCTTTCAGAAGATGGAGGCAACAGCCTAACTTGAAGTGGAAACCTTGACGCTAGCATAGACAGTTTTATGTAATGCAACATGACTTCCTGATTGGGTTACGTGCCCGCGCTCTGGCTGCCATACCCTACTTAACGTGCTCCACCTGAATAGTAGTCCATATTTCGAGTCGGTCTCGACCGTTTTTGAGCTTGTCTTCTGGAAGGCTTCAATTCTTCGTTTCGAGCGATGGCTTCACCGTTTGGTATACCGTTTTAGGTCACCTCAGCGCTCGATGTGTCAGCCTGGGCGCCAAGCTGCAACTTGAACAAGAATGAATCGAGATATCGCTTTTCGCTCGAGCGATGAGCACCAATGTTAGTGCCTAGGCGGATACCTCAGTCGGCCGACGGTGCGAAAAAGTAGATTCACGCTCAATGGCAGTGGTATCGTCACGTATATCTACGTTCCACATGGCGAGTATGCTCACAAAATCACGTATGCATTCAGCCTTACTCCGACCCACGGTGCAAACGCAAAGATGAGGTTGTCCACATCGACTTTCTCATTTTCTCTTCTTTGGGCATCCCACCTCGCGTTATGCGCAGTCGACATCAACGGTAATCATGTCCTTGGACCGATCTCGGACAGCGATCCTGTTCCCATCAGTGACTCCCAAACCTACTATCCGGATCAAAATGACTGTCCCTTGGCTTGCGATGATCTCTCGAACATGGATGGCTGGACCAGGTATTTCTCCATTGATCGCCTTCAGCGATGTCGACAGCCGATGCCCTTGAAGTTCTCCGTCTCGCAGCCCTTGGACGACCCTTCAACTACTATTCTGATTCGAAGTTGCACGTGGGGATCATCCTCGACCGCAATCACCGGCAATCTGACCGGTGTTCCCGCAGATGTGGAGAACCCGAAGTTGTCCAACAATCTCTTTAAACCGACTCTTGAAACAGCCCCCGCTTGCCTTTCCGAAGGCTCCGAGGTTTCGAGTAGGATTAACATCTCCTCCAATGGGAGCAGCGGGCCTCTTAACACTTACAGAGGTGATGTACCTGGCTTGCTCCAGGCCTTTCAGGCTTTCTTCGATGATGACGACAACTGCGACGAGAAATTTGTTTTCGCCCGCCACCAAGAGACCGTGGCCGGCATGTATATCGGTGCAGGGTTAGGAAAGCGATCCGTCGGCTCTGTCATTAAGGCTATTGGTTCACCACCGTCGTACGATCGAAACACCATTCAAATGTGCGATACTGATCGTGGGGTGGACCGGATCTTCGGACTAGCCATCGACAGAACAGCTGACTTAGTGGGAGTTCAGAAAACTCTTGTCGGTTGGAGTCGGGGTGCTTGCACGACGACTAGGGAGCAGAGCAATCTTTCAAGCACGACTAGTGTCAAAGTTTTCGACATCCTTGGTAACAGTACTGCCAGCACCAGTCAATCCGGCGGGATCACATCTGGTATCTCTGGAAAATTGACTTCCAGTATCGCAGGCAAGATGTCCGTTTCGTCCTCCTTCGGCACTTCTTCCTCGAATATAGCTACAGGTTTATCCTCCGATATCACGCAAGGCGTATCCACGACGAGTTCAGCCCGCTCGTCTGCGTCAACTGCCACGTCGTCGCGTACAGTGCGAAAGATGCGAAGAAAGACGGAACAGCGGCCGAACAAGCGTGCTCCGAAACCCGGATCAGATGGAACCTGCGCAACACATCTCATTGCTGATGGCGACAGCTGCGATTCTCTGGCGCGACAATACGGTCTTACTATTGACGACCTCGAGAAGTTCAACAAGGGCAAGACGTGGGCGTGGACCGAGTGCAAAGCAATGTTGGGTGGATATAACATGTGTCTAAGCAGCGGCAGCCCACCACTGCCACCGCCGCAACAAGGAGCCGAATGTGGGCCAGTCGTGCCCGGTACGACGTGGGACAAGTCTGTGAACATGACCGAACTGAATCCATGCCCACTCAAAGCCTGCTGTAGCAACTGGGGTTTCTGCGGTCCTTTTCCAGCTCACTGCGATATACATGCTCCCAAAGGTGCAGGGCCCGGCGCAAAGCTGCCCGGATATGAAAGCACATGCATTGCCAACTGCGGGAATCAAATCAAGCAAAACTCAGGCGTAAGTCTTGATTCAGGTAATCGAAGAACCTCATGAGAAGCTGACTCGATTTGTAGCCGCCCGCAAGCTTTTCCCGGATCGGCTATTACGAGTCATGGAACCTTGGCCGGAACTGTCTCTGGTTGAATGCCAAGGACGCGAACACGGACGGCACATACACACATATCCACTGGGGCTTTGTGAATATCGACCCGAATACTTGGAAGCCTGTCGTCAACGACACCTTCAAGCAATGGCAGGACTTCAAGAAGCTGTCCGTCAAACGCGTGATATCATTTGGTGGTTGGGCCTATTCGACTGAACCGGCGACTTATAATATCCTCCGACGTGCGATAATCGACAACCGTGAGCTCTTTGCATCCAACATCGCCTCCTTCATCCAGTCCGAAGGGCTTGACGGTGTCGATATTGATTGGGAATACCCAGGCGCACCTGACATCTACGTTAATGGGCAGGTGATTGGTCAAAAGACTGATGGAGTTAACTATCTTCGCTTTCTGACGACACTGAAGCAGAAGCTTAGGTCCAAATCTGTCTCTATAGCGGCACCGGCCTCGTACTAGTACTTAAAGGCCTTTCCGATCGATCGCATAGCCGAGGTCATTAATTATATTGTGTTCATAACATACGACTTACATGGACAATGGGATTACGGGAATGTGAATGCTTTCGATGCATGTCCTTCCGGAAAATGCATCCGTAGTCATGTCAATCTAACCGAGACATGGAACTCGCTTTCTATCATCACAAAGGCCGGTGTTCCGAACAACAAAATATTCGTAGGTGAGTGTTTCCCATCTTGCTCGCCCCACAAAGACAGAACTAACAATGCACTAATCGCACTCTAGGTGAATCCAGCTACGGACGAAGTTTTCACATAGCCGTCGATGGATGTTGGGGTCCGATGTACGACTTCACCGGCTCGCGGTCGAAATCGGATGCGGCTCCTAGCAGGTGTACCGGAACCAGAGGTTACATTTCGAATGCGGAGATCAACGAAATCATCGGATCCGGAGATGCGACGAGCAGGCATGATGGGGCATCTAATTCCGACATCCTGCTTTACAACGGTGACTACATCAGTTACATAACTCCGACGACCAAGGACACGCGTCGCGCAGATTGGAAAGGTCTCAACTTCGCCGGTAGCATCGATTGGGCCGTCGACCTGCAAGCTTTCGGGTCGGCTGACTTCGATACACCGCCGGGCGGCGCGGGAGAGGGGGAGGAAGGCTGCATCTTCGGTGTGGACAATACCCTCGACACCGGCACCATGTGTGAATTTGCCTGTTCCTTCGACTTCTGCCCCGAACCGTTATGCACCTGCCAGTTCAGAGGCAAAGTACCTCCATTGCCCACCAGCACTGACATGAGCAACTTCTTGGCGTGGAATGCACTCGACGTCGAACTCAACAGGCTTTGCAAGTTCACGTGTAAGTACAACTTCTGCAACGCTAACGTTTGCTATACCCCGATCATCGACAAGGACCAGGACGGCTACTCCATCGGCAACCCTGGGGAGCCACAGTACTTTTACGAGCAAAATCGGCAGGACAGACAAGCCCATTGCGATATTTTCCAGGATCCGAGCATGGCCAAGGATACGATAGCACAATGCCTCCGCCCATGCGAGCCCAAGATCAACGAGGCCAGAGCGGAAGGAAGGACGTCCAATTACGGTTGCGTAGGATTTTGGCCGGTGGACGAGCCCATACCCTGGCAGAAGGTCCCAGGCACAGCTTTGACCATTGCTCCAGGGAGGTGTTTCTGCGACAATTACTTCGTCAATACCATCGCAGACTTCATCATAGAAGCATTGCCTATCATCGCCGAAGTAAGCTGAAATCCATCATACCCATCACCTTGCCCTGAGGAATGCTGACATATGTGTAGATCGGTTGTTACGTGCTTATGTCGTCTCTGAAACTCCTCCTCGATATCGGCTCCGAGTTCCTGGGCGGAGGCGCCGGTAAAGCGTTGGACGCCGGCATGGGTGAGTTGCACATGTTTCGCAAAGCACCCGACGACAATCGCTGATGATGACTCACAGACATGGCCGCCAACGCCGCCCAGATTCTCGCGTGGGTTTATCCAGAGGATCAAGATCCGGAAGGGGCCTTTGAATGGTGGCTGAGTCCTTGCGGCGGTACCGACCTCGTCCCCGAGGACTTCAAGAGGCTTTTTGATATACTCACCTCCTTTTCCGGCGGCCTCGGAAGTTTTACTCCACCAAAGAACATTCCCAAAGGCAGCGGCAAGAAGGGTGACGAGGCGAACCCGAAGGATCGAACGCAGCCAAAATCTGGACCCGGCAGAGGTCCCAATGGTACAGGTAATGGCAATGGTAACGGTAATAATAAGCCAAAATGTGACGTTCCGGCACACATGAAGACCATGCGTCTTGGGGACTCGAAAAACATGCTGCAGAAGATGTGGTGCGATCCCAACACCGATCGGACGAAGACGGAGCAATTTGTTGTCACCACGTTCGACTACGCGGCAGCAGCCAGGGCAACGGCGATCGCCGTGGACTGCGCCGCGCAAAATGTCCAGCCGTGCCATCATTACAGTTCCGCCATCCAAGACAATCCGCAGTGGGGCAATCTCAAGTGCCCAGCTGAAGCCGCGACGAAGAACCGTAACCGTCTCAACGCCAAGGCCACCTCCACGTACTACAAGCAGCACCACAGCAGCTGGAGGAAGGCCGCGGATAGGAACACGCAACTCTGCGACGCGGACGAGTGGCCTCCGGCGTATCTCCTCAGCCCGAACGACCCCGCATACATCAACGCGGGAAAGAACACGCAAGGTCAGCTGGTGCGCTACGTGCCGGCCGGCGAAAATCGGAGCGCGGGGTCGATGTGGAGATCGGTCTGCTTCAGGCCACCCATGGAGGATCTCACGGACGCCCAGTTCGAGCAAAAGTGCAGAGCCGTGACGAAGAAGTCGATGCAGGGGAATTCGGACCTGACCGTGAACTCGTACAGGATCAGCGTCGACGTCAGACCCGAGTTCAGCATCGGCAATTGGGGGCCGGCTCCGCTCCCGAACCACGGTCGCGATGCAAACCCTTGCTGGCCGCAGAAACTCGCCGTCAACGACCCGGGGTTCTGCGTCCTCACCTACGACCCGTTCTATCAAGGCGCTGCTCCGCCTTTTCAGTACGAGAAGGCAAGATAAGGGGATTTTCTATTACAACGAATCTGCAGAAAGCAAAGTTGGTGTTTGATGATGGAGACTCATTGAATTGCTGGAAATGAGTTGATCACGGTCATCGGTCGGCTCTTGCACGAAGCGTCCAAATTGTCAGTGGATCTTTACACTGGAATATACCGAGTCGATTTTCCGAACGAATCCTTTTCGTAGCAAGCTGCTTCTTCACTCCTTCATCTCTTTTCACATTTTGCAAGAGAATGGTCCGAATTTCTCAAGTCATAACAATCAATGGTTTCATGTATGTGATCAACGGATGTCTTCAAAACACCCATAAAGCCAGAAACTCAAAGCGTCAAACCAGCTCTGTGGCATTGCATCGGTGGCAAAGGTTCGGCAGGCCCTCGGATGTGAAATGTCGAGAATTATGCTCAAATCTCGAACCTATCAGGACCGCAAGTAGTCCAAGTTCCACCGGATTAACATTCCTGCCTTCTACTAACTCTCGAATTCTCGTCACAACCCACTTGCCTCCTCTCCCCCAAATTTCAGCATCTTCCGATCCTCTCCTTCTTCTTTTGGGGAATACTCCTCTTGTCGATGTCGGTGCTCGATATCAGGCGTATGTCTTGCGCGTCTGGGCTTAGCCCGTGGGATCGAAAGTCTTATCACAGGAGAGTCAGGATCTGGAGGTCGATTAAAAGTTGAATTCAAGTCGGACATGTAAGTCGGACATGTTTAATATCCTTCAATATATCTTTCGATCGAGATTTCGATTTGCAGGGTGGAGACAGCTCCTCAGATCCTCTCCAAGACCAACCCTCCTTCTGTCTCCACCACCCTGCCCTGCCAGCGAGTACCCACGGTGATTCCCCATTCCAGCCTCATGTGTTCACCGCCCAATGATTGCTTCCACCCGTGCGGCAGCGAATGCAAGAAAGTGTTTCTCTTCAGAATCAGGATCAAATTCAGATTCTCGAACCGTTCGCTTTCCATGAGCTCAATCAGCTGCAAATCCTCCTGCTCGGGCAAGTCACGGGGCTCTTCATCCATGGTCAAGACTAGCTCGTGTAAACCGGTCGGTAAGGTTTCTGCGAGGTAGTTCGGCTGGCTCAGTACGGTTTCCGCCGCCGTCGACCCAGTCGGGCCGATGACGGAGACCCAATCGAGAAGCAACGACCGCAACTTCTTCATGTCCCTCAAGTTGCCCAGCACGGTCTCGGAAGGTCCTTCGCCGCATTCGTAGAAAAACATCGTGTCGAGCATGAAGTATTCCAGTCCGGTACCGTGGCGATTGAGCACTTCGCCGAACTCATACCATTCGAACTTGAATTCCGTCCACCGTGGGTCTCCGGGTTCGATGTCGAGGCTTCGGAGGTGCGGGCAGAAGGTCAAGATGGATTCGAGCCCGATGGAGTCGATGAGAGAATCTTGGAGAACTAGATGGCTGAGGTACGACGATGGCTGCTTCGAGGAGGTCTCGGTGACGGGGAACGGGTCGTTGATGCATTCCATAAACTCACCTCGATAGCATCGTAAAGAGGGCAATTGCCAGTAAGGGAGGACGTGCTCGATGTAGTCTCGATGCATAGTGTCCATTCCCTCCGTCTGCAGCATGGTGAGATGACTTAGTGGACCTTTGAAATGTCTCGCTTCCGTTATGAAACGCAGAAGCAAAGTTCCCATCAGGCCCTGAGGCTCTTCAAAGATGAAGACCTTGAGATTCCTGCAAGCGGCGAACAGCATGCAAATGTTCGCTTCCTTGTCACCTTTGTGTAGTGCGTCTTGAAGGTCGTTTCGTAATTCCCATGACACGTCGGTGCATCCAGCTGAAACCAACAAGGACTCGAACAGGGATTGATCCAATTGCAGCTTTGAGCAATGCTTGCGACGCCAGTATCTGATTTTTGACTCCTCCACGAGTTCCAACACGTCGGATCTCTTGGCTGATGATTGCAGTAATCTCATGAATGCATGTTTCGAATTCATGCTGTGATACAACATGTCATGAGCGATGCGGTAAAGCGCTCTGCTGCACAGCATGACGTTGAACAACGTTTGGTACCTGAATTCATTATGAAATTGACGGATGTTGTAGCATATCTGCTCAAGCACTTCTTCCGGAAATATTGCCATCGTATCCAGGGTCAAGCAGACGAGGGACATCTATTGTCGATGGGGCGGTTCAACGTCTTCATATAGCGTCGGTGTCGGCAACGGCGCTAGGTCGAATCAGAAGCAAGCATATACTCGTTGTAGATCTTGAGCCAATCGGTGCGCCTATCCGACGGGAACATCCGTTGCTGCCTAGAGAATGTAGGTCAGCAACCCCGCGTTGAAGATCTTTCGGAAACGTTCACCACCGTCGGGATGTGCTCAAGTGTTTCCGGTTCGGTCACCATCGACCGACCCCATCGGTACTCTACACTCGGCGAACATGAGTTTCGTCTTCTGACCATCTTTCCTGGTGAGAAGGGCAAGCAGATTGAAGGTAGGATCCAGGCACATGATTTCAACAACACCGACAATGAGTATTTCGCCCTTTCGTATTGCTGGGGAAACACTCAAACCATGAGGACGATTTTGTTGAAGAGTGACGAAAGCGACGAAGATTCATGGACGACATTCCAAGTAACTGTCAATCTTTACGACGCTCTGGACCATGTCCGAGATACGGAAATCTCCTACATTCTATGGGTTGATGCCATTTGCATCAATCAACGTGATTTGGAGGAGAAAAACCTTCAGCTCCGGTACGGTGAAGCGAGTCCCTCCAAACTTTACTCTTGAGGCTGAGTCGGTGAAGCATGATGCCCTACCTTTATCCGAAGGCTCGAAAAGTTATTGCTTGGATTGGGAACTCAGACTCGACGACTGCCACCGCCCTCGCCATGATCATCACTTGGAGCATTGCCGACTCGGAATCTGCTGATTCGTCCGTCCCGAGTCGGGAAACCCTCCGCGAGCAACTTTTACAGGAGATGCAGGCCGGTGACTCCCATACGGTCTACGTCTTGCAGAGGTTCTTCAGCAGAGACTGGTTTACACGCATGTGGATTGTCCAAGAAGTCTGTCTGGACGTCTCGAATCCGCCTGTCATAGTCTGCGGTAAGTATAGACTGCCATTTGGTCACCTGTACATTGCCTTCAATGCTCTTGCCACGAATCTGACCACGGACGATTCCATGGAATTATTCGGTGGAAATCTGGACAACATCTTACCAATGATGAAGCTGTTCGGTGAGAGCAGAGAAGCTTACTCCCTGTCCCGAGTCCTTCACGCCGTGTCGCCTCGACAAGCCACACTTGCCCATGACAAAATCTACGGCAAGTCGAATAGTTAGATACCGATCGCAAAGAAGTAGACTAACGAATGAGCAGGCACCATAGGCTTGGTGCGGAGACATGGATACGAGTACCCAGACCCAGATTACAACCTCGAACCCTGGCAAGTGTGCATCCGCTACACGCGAGCCGCCATCTCGATCGAGCAAAACCTGGACATCCTGATGTTGGTGGACCCCGACTCGGAGGACCTCCGGATACCGTCCTGGGCGATCAAGCACGACGGCTTGCGAGACTACGACTCCCTTGCTCCCGCCGTCCAGCGCGTGAAGGGCAAGAGTCAATTCAACGCGAGCCTCCAACCCGCGCCTTGCATGCGAGCACCCCCATCGGAGTTCGACGACACCCTCAGCCTCCGAGGCTCTCGAGTCGATCGCGTCGAGTTCCTGCTCACCGATTCACCGACCACCCTCGGACAGATCCGATCCTGCGCAACCTGGAGCGATCTCCTCTCCTTCGCCGACCATCTCGCGGCCGCAATCCGCTCGTTCCGCAGCAGGCTTCACGCAAAGGACGAGGACCCTGACCGACCCTCTCCCTCGATCTCCTCATCCGCCGTCCTCCGAACCATCTGCGTCGACCGCTTCGTGGTCGGAACCAAGCCCAGCGAAGAGGTCGAGGGTTCCGGCGTCGCGACCTTCGCGCGGAGATATCTCGGAGCGATCCCGGATGTGTCTCGCGCCTCTTTCCCGCGATCCGCTCTGGCGGATGAGTCCGAGAAAGCAAGCCTTTTTCTCGGATATTTGAACGAAAGATACGATTTCGACCACGGGGAAGCGAATGGAGATGAAACGGACCCGGCGTCCCTCGACGTGAACAAAGCCTTGACCCGAGCATACGTGGACATCGCAGCGACCTACCTCCGCAACCGTACCCTGTTCCTTACCGAGAATGGATATCTCGGGCTCGCGCCGAGGGTGGCGGTGGGAGATCGGGTTTTCGTGGTGGATGGGGGAGCGTATCCCCTCGTCTTGAGGGAGAGGGAGTTGAGGGATGGGGAGATGGTGTATGGGCTGGTTGGGGCGGGGTATGTTGATGGGATTATGTATGGGGAAGCTTGCGGGGAGAACCAACATGGAGAGATGGGGAAGGGAGAGGGAGAAGGGTGGGTGACTTTGGTGTGATTCGGGAACAGGTCTTGACGGTGTTAGGGGATGGAGGAGGATTGGGGGCACAGCTTATGTCGCCTGGATAAGCCAAAATTCTGTGGACCGGGCCTTAGGGTTGTCTTCTCTCCATCGAGTGATCGTGATTTCCTGTTGCGGGATATGATGCGATACTTGTTGCCAGAATGAGAACCCATTTCAATGTAATATACTGTCGGGAAAGACAAGCCTTTCTATTCAACACATTTGTTATCATTGTGACGAGATGACGAACCACAGATGGGCCGTTAGGGATCAAGACAACGGAACGTTGAGGCTTGGAAAAACTGAATATTGTTCTCATAACCGAGGACCTTTCACGTCGAGTTTCAATCATCAGTCGTCTCAGATGATTTTATCCAATGATCGACACCACCTCGTGATGTGCTCGTTGCTGACTTGATTCACAACACGTGACCAAGGCAGCCGTCCAGCCGCTAACCACATTGGGCAGTCAGACCCCCACAGATTTAAATTCTCACTTCGCCACAGGAAACATCGCATCCCTTTATCGTCCCCTTCCCGGTCAATCATCACCATCACCATCCCCTCAGCAGAATATTCCCAAAAAATGCCCCACGCCTCCGTCTCCGCCCTCTCAAACCCGATCATAATCTCTTCCATCCTCTCCTTCATCCTCTCAGACCAGACATCCACCTTCCCCGTCTCCGAACCCGGGCCACCACCACCCCCAACAACAACCTTAACAATCCCATCATCCGACCCCCCATGGAAAACCTGCTGCTTCTCCGAACACGGCTGCAGACGCTGCCGCCCCTACGGCCGCTGGGGTGTCCTCTCGCGCTGCGCAAGGATCGACAGGATGTGGTTCGCGTTCACCTTCCCGCTGATCTGGAAATCCCTCCTGCCGGAGTCTCGGTCCCACGGGGAGCCCGTCGCGCCGAGCAAGTACGCCGTCCGGATCCCGATCCCGCACCTGAACGACGTCCTCTCGGATGTCTCCCACGACAGGAGGCAGATCTACGCCGACAGGATCGAGGAGGCGATCCTCTGGCTCGCGCCGGAGGAGGATCTGGAGGACGGGACGTTGGTGCTCGGGGATCTCAGGTTTCCGAGGTTGAGGAGACTCGTGGTCGGGATGCCCGCACGTTACTTCCCGCCCGTGGGGTTCATGGGTGAGGTGGAGGAGTTGGGTTTGGCTAGTCATGGGTGGTATGTTGATGAGGAGGAGGAGGGGGAGGCGAGGGATGATGTCGATGCGTGGCTTGGGCAGATCAAGGGGATGTTTCCGAAGTTGAGCTTGTTGGTTTGGGGGGAGGATCATGTTGCGCATCCCGGGGCGATGGAGAGGTACAGAAGGGAGTTGCAAGGGGTGAGGATGGAGTTTGAGAAGAACGTTAATGAGAGGGAGTTGGAGATGTGGGATTGATGATGAGTTGGTCGGGAGAGCGATGCCTTTGGTTTGTTGGTAAACTAATCGAGAATTTGGTATGAGCGTGTCGGTTTCTATACGATTCTCTCGATCGCTATTACGTCAATTCTTGGAAGAACAAGGAAGGGTGGCAGGAGGTGTCTATCGAAAATTCAGTGCAAGGGTGTGCTCAGTGGAGACACGATTTCCGCTGATCAGTACGTCGAAACTAGAGCTCGACGAATGAAAGTGTTCATCTTCTGCGGAACCCTAAGCGATGAGCAAGCTACGCGGAGAGATTGTTAAAGCGAGCAGCGGGGTAGTGAAGAGGCGGGATCTTGCGGAGTCATTTGGCCCGCATTACCGAAATCGTACATTGGAGTCATGAGTCCGTCTTGGCTTCCGAGGCCTTGTTCTGAATGTCTTCACATGTGCAGATACAGCGTGGCCAACTTCCAGCCTTCCAGTCGATGGCGGTCATGTTGAGCTGCAATGAGCTCTTTTTAGCGAACGTCGTACGGTGTCGTTCTGTTCAAACGGTTTCGGTGTGTCCTCGTACAGCCGACAACGTGCCGAGAATGATCGGACTGACCGGAAGATACGTCCAGTCTTCGGGAAAGGTCAAGGGATGTTCGCAATGTTTCATGTTCCAATGTCCATACACGATCTTCAATACGCATCGAGGGCGGTGGTACGAAGACCTGGCGGTATATCTGCATGGTGCAGAAAGTCTATTCGCGAAGGCTTGATGTCGGCGAATGATCTGGGGCCTTTACCGAATCTCAATGTTACGAATGCTGGCATTAAGATGTCACGGCGCCATTCCCATAACAAACATCAACCCGGTCGTCTCTTGATTTCGCGCAAACATGTTCATCCTTCGTGGACTACTCGTGATTGGAATCGCACTCGCAGACCAGCAGCCCCGTCCAGCCCATAGACGGGCTTTCGAAGACGTGATCGCGGATCTTACCGCTTTGAGCACTTCCTACTCGAGCTTTTCAGCCAACGTAGCAGCTTTTACCGGAGACCTTTCAAACTTCGCGGCGTTTTATTACAACTTCACGGCAGTCGACAGGTAGATCAACAAAACGACGGACGACTTCAAGAAGAACACTCAACAGTCAATCTCAGAGGCGAACTTTTACAACACATACTTCACGAACAATCTATACTCGGTCATATCCGGCACACTCAAGCATATAGTAGCGAAGAGGGTTCAATACAGCTCTGCGAGTCTCGGACCGATCGTATCGGCTACCCTGACTTCTCTGAGTCAAGGACATCAGGCACTCGCGTCGGCTCACATCAAGAACATACCCGCCACCCTAACATCGCGGAAGTCCAAGGCTTCTTCAATTTCGAAGACAACAATCAGTTACTACAATTCAGCTTTGTCCGCATTCGTCGCGACTGCTGCGAACAAGTGATGATCATCGAGGAAATCCGATCTCGGCGTAGACTCGGTGTCCCAGCCGAAGTAGGTCGATTGTACTATATCATATGAACGGATAGTTCGCAGTTGGCTTTATCAGCGACTTGTTGAAGGCTGGTGTCGATGATGTCCAATTGTTCCCGTGCACGATTTTCTATGATAGCAACGTAAATAATACGAATCCGAATCCAAATAAATGCCACGAGAAGAAAAAGGTTGTTGATCGCACCTTTCCAAATGGCTTTTCAAAATGTAGAACTTGCCGTGCACCGGTGCATCGGCCATGATCAGCACCGGTGAGATCCCGCATGGTCTTCGATTATTTGAACGTCATTTTGCCGATCGCGCCCCCACATGAACAAGGTTTTTCGTCATACTGCGCCGCTTCCTCCGACTTCTTCGACCGTCGTAAGAAAGTCGTTGGCTCACCTTTTGCTCTCCCATCTATCTCATCATCGTTCTCAGCCAACTACTTGTGCCAATCTCGTCGTTCGTAACATGGACATCTTATTTGGGGAGCAAGGTCTCTATTCGCAGGCAAGGAGCACGTTTACATCCTTGTCTGCAGGCACGAAGCAGTACATCGTCTTCATCACTATTCCAACGACTTTGCTCATCTTCGTGGCGGATTGGCTGAACGTTAGGTATCGGACGCCCGTCATTCTCTTGCACACTTTGGTCTCGATCGCAGGACTTTATTACTTTTGCTCTACGTACGTCCTATACAAGCGCATTGTCGCCGATCTAGAAGCTGACGTTGACGAAGGCCGGAGACTGAGAGCTGAATGATGAGCGGGTAGGACGAAGGCGACGGGGTTTTGGAAGCAATTGAAGCTCAGATGCGTCAAAATTTACGGAAGAAAAGTGACAGAACTTCGAGATGGAATTCTTTCTCGTCCTTACTTCATTTCCAGGAGTTCTGTATATTTCTATTACATGAGTGATGTTCAATAAGCTTTCCATTTCCGCGACTTGCCAGTGCATCCACCGTGTCCCGTGTGGCCCGAGCCTTTGAGAGACATGATGACGCGACATCAAGATAATAACGCTGAGTGCATCCTCTGATTCGATGTGCGCATGCAGTGACGCAAATGCATTTCATGTTGAGCGTGATCCCATCATCGAAGCCAGTCAACTCCCCCAGCCAGCATGGGCTAACCGTTGACGTTTGTCGCGCTCGTTTGCAGGCGCGCCACGCGTCACACTTGCTCAACCATCGTCGACTACTGTTTGACTTCAATCAGCCTTGTCTTGTGATGATTGCGTTGCTAATGTAAGCGTTTTGCGCGAACATCCGTGTCACATTCTTGTCTCGAGTCGATCAATCCAGTCGCACTTTGAACCACTGCGCTGTCGACTTCCAGTCTACTAGGGATCTCCCGAGCGGCTAATATAATTGATTGGTCAACGCGAATGTGCATTCAATCTGGCTGCTGAAAAAATGCACCGATCACATTACCAATAATTAAGCGATAGGGCCAGCCCTGAAGTCCAAAGTCACCCACATTCGGCGAATAAAGCAGCCGCCCGCGCCCGACCGTCAGCCCCCCAAGCTTCGTGTGCCATCCTCCAGAAATCGTCTGAAGCTTATCCCAACCACCAGTCGCAGCCCGAATCCGTATTTTAAACTCCACCCGCAACCTCGGCCTTCCCTCAGTACTTGAAGCAACATGTTGCCTCAACCGTCGAACGTATCCCTCCCGCTCTGAGCTCCACAGGAAGCCGCCTCCGCCTTCCCCTCCTTCGATGACCTCCTCTCCCGCCACAAACCCTCAGGTCCAACCGCGGAAACCCACCGCGGACCACGAACCCGTCATCGTCAAATCAACCTCTCCATCGCCATCGCCATCCTGCGCAGTCGCGCCCCACCTGACCCCCAACCCCGATTCCAGGTTTCGCCCAATTTTCTTCCTGCCCCCGACCCACCCTCCGGTATCCGGCTTCTCGGTCTTCGTCCCGGACCTCGAATCCCGACTCGCCGACCGGTTGGGATTGTACCGCGATCACAACGACCACCACGGAGGTGGTCGCGTCTTCGCCCCCGTTTCCGAGGTCGAAGGCGCGGTTGCCGGAGTGGATGAAGACGAGAAATAGGACCCCATTCTCGGTGCTGCGAGACAGAGAGGCCCGCGTGTTCATCTGAAAAAATTGAGGTGCGACCGCTGGCTGGGCAGGGGAGAGGGGGTGGGCTTGGTGAGCGTGGGGGATTATGTGGGTACCTTGCATGCTTGGCTGATGGGGAGGAGGGAGGGGATCTGTAGGGCGGTGAACGCTCTCGGCACGGGGGAGTTGGGCTTGAGTGAGGAGATGTTGGGGGGCCTCGGTGGCGGACTTTGAGAGGGTAGGGATGGTGGATGTTAGGAATGGGGAGTGAGAGCATGAGAAGGGAGGGGGAGCTGAAGCGATCATGGGTCGGCTCGGAAGATTGCTAGCTGGTGGACTACCGATTATCCCAGGAGATGAAAAGCATTTCGTGAGAGCTGTGCAGATTTCTCCCCTACCCTCTACCCTCTACCCTCGACCCTCGACCCTTGATCCTCGATCCTCGACCTCGGCCCTCAACGCTTGTAGTTCGGATCGCGGACGATTTTAATGATGATATCCTGCGGCCTGGCGGTCGTCTCTCTATAACTTGGCCCTGCATAAGCCGGATCGGTGACGTTGACGCGAACCTTCACCTGGCCTCCGTTCTTGCCGCATGCACCGAGCAGGGACGCCTTGAACTTGTCGGGGGTGGGGTTCCTCCCTCCATCGATCGTGTTGGCGATATCATGGTACGAAACGGAGGAGTTGGTCTTGGCGACGATGTGCTTGGCGAGGGCGAGTACCGTTCCTCCATCCGCGACTGGGAGCTTCCATTCGGAGCAATCGTATTCTCTCGGCATGTTCCATAGAGGGTGGTTATTGTTGTCAGCGATGTAACGCAAATAACCAGCCGCGTAGGCCACGTCGTCGAGGTCGACGTTCTGCGATGTGCCCTGCCCGTTCACTCCGTAGCATACGAGATCGCCGGTTTCGCCGCAGGTCGCGGCTGCGTTGAGACCGAGAGAGAGGAGGATGGAGGCGATGGTGAAGATACCCGGGGGTGAGAACATGTCTGCGATTGATGGGATAATAGTCAGGTGGAGTTCCGCGACGATTAACGCTGGGTGTACGAGTAAAACAGGACATTCGCACCCGATTTATATTCCCTGTTCTACTTCTCATGGATATGATCCAGACCAAGCAAGAGATCGGATGGCGGATCATATGATTGCTCCGCAGACTGGACTACTTCTTCACTGTGTCTATCTATAAGCGCTAATTTGACAATCGCCAATTCATTTGGTCTCGTGATGGCGCCGTCGAGAGATTGAAACAATATTTCAGCCTGCTCTTCCATCCAAGATATTGCCAAGACGAGCGCATGAAGGCCTGGAATCCTTCACACTGCAAGATCACAGTGCCAGGATCCACGTGGCTCATGAGTACGCTTCTGAATAGGAAGTCGCCGAACGTTGAAGATTAGAATTGCCTAAATCGGATGTCTCGGTCGAGCGAAGGTGCTTACGCATCATCGGTCTTTACGCGATCGAATTCACCGAGGAAACCCTGGCCGCTAATCTCGCCCCGACCCCACTATGCGGCCGAGTGACCCACTTTCAACTTCATCTCCTCAACCTCGTCTTCGTTACATGGAGGATACACGGTATCGAGCTTTTGAATCAATTCCACCGTGAGAGCGGGGTTTGTTGACGCGACGGATCCATGCATAGGGTGACCAAGGTTTCCTCAGGTGTGTACGGTGGTGCAGGCATGAGAGTGACAAAGAACTTTCGAGTGTGATAAATTTGGTTGCATCAACTAACTACGACTGACTATGACTGACTAGCTATAGCATCCCATCTGCCTGAGTTCTCGGCTGCCACCTCCTCGCATCTTCGATTGCTACGCCGTCATCTACTTCGTGCTGATAGCGATAGATCCGCTTCCTGTCGTCGTCGATGCCTCATTAGAAGCCGGCATAGCCTGCAGACTTGCCATTCTTGCCTTCAGCGGCTTCGGCCCAGGTCGGTTGGTGCAGTTGCCCGACTGACAATTCGCATCGTCGCAGAACCCAGTTCCATTACCGCATGCTCCCTTGAAGTTGCAACAGGATCCCCAACGGCCAGCGCACTGGCGATTCTGATTGTCTCGACCGCATTTACCATCGATCGCGTAGAGGGCATACCCCGGACAGTTACCACCCCAGCACGTCCCATCTGCGCAATCGTCCCTGTCACGAACGAGGTCAGTCGATCACAATCGAATCGAGCAATTCTTCCGGAACTCACGAGGTCTTGCCGCACTTCCAGGTCTGAGAGTTGCAGCAGGGAAAGTCGGTATCCTGACAAGTTGCGTTCTTGAAGTTAGGACCGCAGTTGCCATCTGTTGACACGAGCGGTTGCATGACTGCAGATGATCAGCAGCGTCGGTGTTGCAAAGGCAATCGTAAACTCACATCCCTCTACGCAGTACGGTGTACTGGTCATCACGTTGGAGCAATCATTCTTCATGGTTGGATTGAGTTGGAAGAACAGCTCAATGGTGATGCCATACTCTTGCGCCATCTGATAACATGTCGAGTAATCGACTTTGCTTGGGGAATAAAGCCAGTAGCGACAATTCAGCTCTCCGGTCTTCGGAGTGCCGGTTCTCGTAGGGATCAATCCTGCTCCGGTTGCCGTAGCTTGTCTTGCGTGAACGTTCCGCTTCATGTTCGCAGGCACGAATGTGGATGGTTGGCACTCATCAGCAGCGTATGCTACTCGAAGTGACAGAAGACACACGGTCATCGACGATAGGAATTGACGGATTGACATGACGACAGATCTGGTGGTTGGGGGAATGATGCGGAAGAATCGGGCGAGTGGATGTGGAAACCCAGCTCATCTATACACCTTTGTTCCGGCCATCGCAAACTTGATCGATTGATCGGTCCGGATCAGGGAGTATCTCGACTCGAAAGTCATGTCAAGCCACATTATTCTCGTAAGACCTCGTCCGATATGACCAATGTCACTACCGATAATGCCAAGACCAGTCCATCAACCCGGATGGACCGAACAGACATGACGAGATCCAGCGTTCGGCGAACTCGGCTTCGTCTCGTCGCTTATGCGTTTCCCGATTCCACTATGGGCCGGTCCAGGCCCATGTGGCTGTGTCGCTGGTCCGCCACCAGTTGTAACATTTTGACTTGGCTTTGACCTAATTCTAACTTCTCTATCACACGCATCCAGATCGGTATTCTCTGTTATCGCATGCTCGACATCATGATCGATTGATGATTATTCAAGCGTCAAAATGTCACGAAGTGCGAAGAGTAAAGGGTACAAAAGGCCCGTGGATTGAGCTCTTTTCGCAGGTCAAGCTCTCATCCCTTTACTTGCAACATGAAACTTCTGATACCTATCTTGATCACCCTCCTCGGCGTCCATCAGGGCGTTGAAGCGAAGAAGTATCGACAAACGTACAGATGGCAAAGACTGGTTGCCCCCGACGGCGTCGTTTACGACGTTCCGTATTGGACGCCGCTATCGGGAAACAAGGAGATTGAGGGTGTTGTGCCTTTCGATGGCGTTGGCGGAGTCGAGCTCTTCTACAACTGCTACTACCTGCAGGAGATCTGCGAAAATTTCAACCAATTCAATCTGAGTGCGCGTGGTACAGCGCGTCGGAATGCGAACATCGCGAGCATGTTCGGCTACGACTTTGGCAGTGTTGTTCGTAGTCAAGGGCGTCGTCGAGAATCCTGCCCTTCTGGACGGGGTAAGTACGGTTGGAAGGCCAAGCACCTCTGTCCTGAGCCCGGAGATGGTGGCTTGGACCCGCTTCAGAGCAGACCGTGGAGGCAAGATGTTCAGTGGTACACAACCGCATTGGAGAATCCATTCCCCGTTACTCAGCTGCCGAACCGCAACTATACACTCAAGACCGACAACAGAAACGGCATGAACAACCCGGCGTACATCGCCTACACTTGCGACGAATTCCCCTCCGCGTCATGGGTCGAGGGAGGCACCGCACCCAAGGACAATGCCGCCGGTGATGGATGGCTCGACCCCCTTGAAGGACCTTCCAACACCAGATGCGCCGGACAATCGTGTTCGGATACTGGAGCGCCGCCTGGAACCAAGTCCGAGCAAAATTGGCAGGCCACTGTCATGAGGAACCTTCGAACCGTGTTGCTGGGTATCGCCTCACAAAAGGATTCGAACGATAAATTCATTTACCCCGGATGGACTGCTGAGGGTTCCGACATTTCGAATAACTTTGTCATGTTCAAAGTCACCGTGGGTTATAATCTCGGGGACCACGTGCCTGCCAAAATAATTACATGGTTCGATTACCGGAACACCAATCCCAGCAGTGTCCAGAATACGAACCAGATGAGGCGTGGTCGGGCTGGTGAAAGTAACTTGCAGTGGTTCAACAGAGCTTCCCATGAAGAACTAAGCGCGACGCTTGACTCTCATGAGATTCACATCCGTGAAGTAGCCGACGTCGACGACCCAGAGGGTGACATCCGGATCGTGCGTCGATCGGCAACCCGCCAGCTTCACGAGTCTGACGAAGTCGCTGAATCGGAAAGTACCCCATTGCTCAAGAGAGTCAGCAACCTCGACATTGAAAAAGCGAGAGCTATCGTGGAAGCGGCTTTGGCCAAGACCGCGGTGCTGAACGCCGCCCGTTACGCGAACCCTCTTCGAAACAGGTATGAGTTGCGACCGGGAACAATCACCAAGAGGTCTGATGAGCCCGATGTCCCCGTGCCTCCCTTGCTAGAGATAACCGATGACATCGCCAAAGCTGCTGCCTTGGTGGCCGAAGCTGATGCCGCCGCTGCAGGGGTCAAACCAACGAAGCGTGCGGTGGGATCGTATTGGATGGAAAGCATTGCTCGAAAGGGGAGTGTCCCTTTCGGCAACGATGCGAAATACAAGGTCTTCCGGAACATCAGGGACTACGGCGCTGTCGGTGATGGAGTGACTGACGATACCGCAGCCATCAAGAACGCGATGACTGACGGCAACAGATGTGCCAAAGGCTGCAACGGATCCACCCTCAAAAATGCGATCGTGTACTTCCCCCCTGGCAAGTACCTCGTGTCGTCGACCATACCCATGCCGTTTGGAACGCAAGTCATCGGTGATGCGAACAGCTGGCCGACCGTCGTTGCAAGCAAGATCTTCGTAGGACTCGGAGTTCTGTCAACCGATGAGTACACGGGTAATGGGCTTGGTCCTGATGGTTTGGATCAGGAGTATTATATCAACACCGCCAACTTCTACCGCCAAATACGTAACATGCGCATCGATGTAAGTCAAACCCGGAGTACTTCTCAAGTCGCAGGCCTTCATTACCAGGTCGCGCAAGCAAGTAGCATTCAGAATGTCGAGCTCATCGCCAATTCCGCAACCAAACAACGCGGAATCTTCGCCGAGAACGGAAGCGGTGGTGTTATGTCGGATATCACTTTTACGGGCGGAGCGTTCGGACTTTACGGTGGTAACCAGCAATTCACATCAACGAGGCTAACTTTCAATGGTTGCGCCACGGGTGTGCAAGTGATTTGGGACTGGGGCTGGGTGTGGAAGTCCATCACCATGAATAACGTCGACGTTGGATTCCGTCTTCTTCGCGAAAACACGACCTCCGGTGGCGCATCCAAACGACAGGCCAATGGCAAAGCCTTCTACGGCAATATCGGTTCAGCCGCGTTCATGGATTCTACGTTCACTAATGTCAACACTGCCGTGTTGATCGCACCACCGAACTCGAAGCCAGGATCGGGAAGCACAGGTGTTGTGATTGAGAACTGTGCCTTTTCCAGTGTCAAGGCTGCCGTGGCTGACACGAGTGGTAAAACTATTCTGCCAGCTTCTAGTAAAGTCGACTCCTGGGCGCTGGGCCCGGTCTATTCACCGAGCAGATCCTTCGCGACCGGCCTGAAAGTCGGCAACTATCAGCGACAGACCGGCTTGCTGGACTCGAACGGCAAGTATTACGAGAGAGCGAAGCCACAATACGAAAGCAAAGCAGTTGCCGATTTTGTGCATGTGAAGGACCTTGGAGCGAAGGGTGACGGCTCGACTGATGATACAACCGCCTTCCAGACGGCGCTGAACCAGGCAGCGAGCCAGGGAAAAATCCTCTTCGTCGATGCTGGATCCTATATCCTGACCAATACCATCACCGTTCCACCGGGTTCGAAGATCGTGGGAGAGCTCTGGTCTCAGTTGGTCGCCTCTGGCTCATACTTTGCGGATGCGAGCAATCCGAAAGTGATGGTCAAAGTTGGGAGCGCGGGCGATGTCGGCTCCGTGGAGATGCAAGACCTCCTGTTCACCAATCGTGGTGCAACGGCTGGTCTGATCATGGTACAGTGGAATATTCGTGCTTCCTCGAACGGAGCAGCAGCGTTGTGGGGTAAGTATTATCGCTTCAATCGTATGCGAACTGGGCTGATCGTCGACACTGACAGATTGCCATGCACGTATCGGCGGTGCCATTGGAACTCAGCTCACGCCGAAAGAATGCCCGGCATCCACGACCGGTACCAACTCCGCCACCGCATGCAATGCCGGAAGTCTGATGATGCACATCACATCGAGTGGCTCGGGTTATTTCGATAACATGTGGCTTTGGGTCGCAGACCATATGATCGAGTGAGTGATAGCATGCCAGTGATGGAAAGGCACGAGCTGACTCGCTACAGTGACCCTGATACCAACGACGCTAACAACACGATGGTGAGTCGCAGGCGGTTTGCAGAGGTGCGAATGGACTGCTTACTCGGCATAGACTCAAATCTCCATCTACGTCGCGCGCGGTCTCCTCGTCGAGAGCACGAACCCGACGTTTCTGTACGGTACCTCCTCGGAACACTCCGTCTTCTATCAGTACAATTTCAACAAAGCGAAGAACATATTCGCCGGTCTCCTTCAGACGGAATCACCATATTATCAGCCCGTACCCAAGCCGCCAGCACCGTATGCGAGTGCTGCCAAAATGTCGGGTGATCCCACCTACACTTGTGCCACCAACGACGAATTCAGCGGATGTGACCAATCCTGGGCGGTGATTGTGCAGCAATCTAGCAATGTCTTGGTCGCCGGAGCGGGTCTGTATTCTTGGTTCTCGAGTTATACACAAGACTGCATCGACAACCAGGCCTGCCAAAAGGCTTTGGTACTACTGAAAAACAACCTATCCGGAGTACGATTCCAGAATTTAATTACTATTGGTGCGAAATACATGATCGCACAGGATGGTGTAGGCATCAAAGCGATCGACAACTTGAATGTCAACGTCCATCCCAGTTGGTCCCAGATAAGTATTTACGACGTGGGTGGCGCCGGGGAGGTGTTGTGGCTGGACCCCAAAGTATGGAAAATGGATCAGCCGCAGTTCACCTGCATCCCCCCTTGCACCATAAAAGTCCCCCCGTGGACAGGCGCTACGAATACTGTGCGATATCCCTTCATCACGCTCAGTTCCGGCACCTGGTCTACAACTTTGACGCGCCCGCCTCTCACCATGACGGAGATGTATTTCTCAGTCATCACGATCAATGCCCCTGCCGCGACCGGATCGGGCAAGAAGCGACAAGCGGCATCTTCCATGACCTCCTTCTGGCCGGTTCCATCGCAGATACCGAATTATCCTCCGATCACTTACATGGGTCCGAACGGGGAGCTGAGCACAACGAGCCCACTCGACGCATTCCCGACCCCGCTTCCATCCATCGGACCCAGCGCCGCCGTGCCGAGCTCAGGGGCCTGGCCCAAGCAGGCGATGCGCGCGGTCATGGGCGACGTCAACACACCCATGCTCGGCGTGTGCTCCTCCCCGGACTTCGGCTGCACGCCCAACCCCTGGGCCAACATCCCCGGCTACCTCGTCGGTGCGCTCGACGCCGCCGGTGGCATCGACCCAGGCCTCACGGGCAGACCGTGGGAAATCCAACCGTGCGGCCTGGAGCCTGACGTGAACGACGACGACGACGATGACGACAACGGCAAGGGCGGCTCCGGGGGTTCCACGACCTCGTCCTCGACGACCAGCTCGATGATCACGGAGAAGACGCCCGAGCCCACAGCCAAGCCCACCCTCCTCTGCTACGGCTCCGGC
>JAOSBP010004578.1:0-11458 GCA_027563825.1 Erythroxylum mucronatum
GTCACTTCTTAAATTAAAATCTTCAGATGACATCTTCACCCAATTCGAACCCCAGCCTCCTCAAAAGTCCCATTTTCATCATTTGCCTTCATTTTATCGCCCAGATTAGCATCTCACCATATAATCCACTATAATTCAATCATTCCTTTTCTGATTAATCCAATTCTTATGTCTAAATTTTAGTTCACAAAAAATTCTACAACTTTTCTTCTTTCCTAGAAACCAAATTCCCAGCCAATTAACCCAAAAATGCCTTCAAATTTCCTATTCCAGTTTTACCCCATCAAAACCAAATGCCCAAAACTTTTCCAATAACCACCAGACCCTATTCCGATCACTTTTAGGCCATTCCTCCATCATTTTTGGTATCAAAGCTAGCTATTTGAGTTGTGATTTGACTCTCCAACATGTCAGGTCCAACTCAAAACGATCTGGAGAAGTTATTTGCGAAAATCGATAAGCTGAGTCTCAAGATGGAGAAGTTTGAAACTTTTCACCTTATGTATCTCCCTCATGACAAGTTTGTTGAAACGACTTAAAATATCTTAATTCCTTTTTTAGAGTGAAATTACCAATGTAATTAATCCAGAAAATGGAAAGACTCACTTTATGAATATCTCGAACCTGAAAATTGGCCCAAAATATCTCGGGACACCTTTATATGAAATATGAAAATTTTTGTTGTATTTAAGTTTACTATAACGTTGACGTCAATTGCACTGTAGCTGACATCAGCATGACATCATCCATTGACGTCACATGCACGTGGAACGAGAGGCACATCCTGTGCACGCGCTACCCAATTTGTATAACGCCTGAGCTGCATGCGCCAGATGCACGCTCATTCGTCCTTATCTTCTGGCGCATGCATTGCACACACCGACACGTGGCACGCTCTTGTCCACCCATGCGTCCACCAATTGCATGCACTAGACATATCACCCTTCGTGCGGTACTATTCACCTATTGGGTTAGTGTGGCGTGCCTAAGAAAAGCAATTTTTGGCAAGATTTGAGCCATTTTTTCACGCTCCGAGGCTCGTTATCAACCTATTTTTAAAGGCTAAACATATGTATACTAATTTCATGCATCAATAAGTAAGAAAAAATTGAAAAAGGAAGTTAACACTTCGAGAACCTTATGGAGAAAAACTGAAAAATCTTCGTTTTTGACCACCCGATCACGTCATCGCTCTAACACCACATGTGATACATAACGGGACCATAGTTACGTATCTCGGATCGAACGTGAAAGAGAAATAAATGAAGAAAAGTGAAAAATACTAGATTTCAGTTCCATAATTTCAAACGAGCTTTCTGAAGCCGAAACAAGCACAAAATTACCATCGTCTTCATAGGAACTACGTACTGGGACTCGTTAAAGCCTTTCAATAGTTTTCGCAAAATGTGAACCTCTGAATGGGTCAGAGTAACTTTACGTTCATGAATGACATGAGCAACTGCATGAGACCTTAACCTCTTTATGTACATCCATATTGGGCTTCCCCGTCATGGGCCTGATATAAGTTTGGTTCATACTGATCAGGATCTATTTTCTTCCTAGACTTCAGTCCAGTGACTTAGATCATTTATTGGGTCACTTTATTATCTTTATCTGGATAAAATTACTTAACTTAACCGATAAGTTATTGAAAATTGATAAAATGCAATTAATCGTTGTCCAACCCAATGAAAAATGTCAAAATATCCAATAAAGACATCTTTCAAAACTTCCTTGCACAATGAATAGTGAGCTCTAGGGTTAAAGCACCAAAAGATTTTGTAGAAAGTAAGATCATATATACTAATCAAGTTAGTCTATAATTCTAAGCTTGAAGTATCTGAAATTGCCTCGCAAGACTAAATTCTTCTCTACTGGCATGTCAGAAATATTATGTTATATCAAAAACAAATACCATGCCTCCACAAAGATGTAACTAGCCAACTAGAACAGTAGAAGATTGTATGTATCCCAAGCTTCAACTCATAATATTTGCGAGCATTCATTATTCACATTTTTTTCTTGTTTACCCCCTACGTGGGAAAAATATTGAAGTTACAATTCTATTTTGACGAGTGAAGATTTTTAAAGATCCAAGAGCACTGACTACATGTCCAATAATCATGACAACTTAAGTAACTTTCATGAAAGTATTGATTGCCCTCTGAGTAGTTCAGTCCTTTTTCAAGAGTCCTTAATGAAGATTATGGAAATAACTACACGTTATTTGACAAACTTTTAGTTTTCTCGACTCACAAGCAAGATAGGTCTTGTAATTGTTGTTTTAGTGCTAAAGATGGGAGAGATATATCACATGATAATAAAATTGAATCCAAATAAATACAATAGCATATATAATATCCGACAAGAAAAAATTCCAAGAAAATAGAAAGAAACTCTTAATATTTTGAATCATTGATTTGTATTGGTTAATTATGAAATCTTTTGTTATTAGATACAAGATAAAGATGAATTGAATTTTCTATTTTCTATAATACAAAGGATGAGAACTCCTTATATAACATGCATTAAAGCAACATATAAGAAAAAAAGTATTATAATAAAATTGTTGAATATTACAACATAATTACATAATATTTAGAACATAATTATGGAAATTATGATATTGTGTATATATTTTAAAATCTCTCTTTAACTTGAAGATGGTAAACCAGAAGTAAGATGAATTTTGCAGAGAAGATCATGGAAGCGTTGAGGTGGATGAGCTTTAGTGAAGATATCAGTAACTTAATCACTAGAAGAGATTGAGACAAGTTTGATACAATTTTGAAGAATATGATGTCGGACAAAGTAGCAATTATTTTGAATTTGCTTGGTGTGCTTATAAAATACGTCCTTATATGTAGTTTGAATTACAATATGATTATCACAATATAAGGGCATTGGAGGAACTTGCTTAATACCCATATCATTAAACAGCCATCAAAGTTAGACTAGCTCAAAATAAGTGTCAATAAGAGTCTGATATTCATATTATGTGTTAAAACGAGACATGATAGTTTGCTTCTTACTCTGCCAAAATATTAAGAAATTGCTAATAAATAAACAATATATAGTGATAGATCATCGATCAGTAGGATCTCCAACCTAATAAATTGTCAGAATAGGCTTTCGGGTCTCATGTAGATGAACTAGAGAAATGGAGATGGTGAAATAAAGATGCTTATAAATAACAAAGAATATGAAAAACTACTACAATGTGAGTGGTACAAGGAACAGGCATGAACTGTCTGACCAAATGAACGACATAAGCTATATCATAGCAAGTGACAGTGAGATAGACAAGAATGACAACCAGCTATCAATAAAGAGTTCTATCACTGAGAGGAGTATCATCAATAGAAAAAAATGAGCATTGGGCTCAGTGAGAGTACTAGCTATCTTATCATCAATAAGATTGATTCTAGAAAAAAGATCTGTAGAATATTTTGCTTAAGAAAGATCGTAACCTCAACGTTTGATGATGCCTCAAGATCAAGAAAGTAGCTGAGATGCCCAAAATCTTTCATTTAAAATTATTTGCCTAGAAATGTGACAAGGTTATGGATGTCATGCAAATCATCACCAATGATGATAATGTCATCTACATAAAAAAAGTAAGAGAATGAAACCTTTCTCATTCTAACGAAGAAATAGTGACTGATCATAGAAACTTAAATGAAAACTGATCTACCCAATAGTCTAGTTAAATTTAGCAAATCATACTTGAGGATCTTGTTTCAGGCTATAGAGAGCTTTTTAATGATGACAAACTTTATTAAGAGGATGATCATATCCAAAAGGTGGCTGCATATGGACTTCCTCAAAAAGATCCCCATTTTAAAAAGTAGTTAGAAACAACTGCCACTGTTTGACAATAACAATAGCAAGAAAGCTACACATAAGGGTGATATGAGCTACAGTAGCAAATGTCTCTTTATAGTCAATATTATATTCCTGTGTGAACCTTTTAGCAACTAAGCAAATTTTATAGCATTCCATAGAACTATTAGCTCAAGTTTTAATTTCATAAACTCATTTGTGGCTAACAATAAACTTGTTTAGTAGTAAATATACTAGATCCCAAGTATGATTGCTAGTAAGAGCCAAAAGTTCTTCTTTCATTGATTGTTTCCATAAAAGGTTAGTACTGGCCTCATGATAAGTGTAAGGTTCATATAAACAATTAATTTCAGAATAATAATAATAATAATCATGAAAGGTAACTTTGGCTTATCTTACACAAGTACTACGATGAGGAAAGGAAGGAATAATATAAGATTTTTTACTAACTAGGGGTGAGATGGCATGTAGAGGAGATGAGTTGTTATAATCCATAGAAATTTAAGAGTTACTTAAGGAAGGCAAGGAGATGGCAGTACTATTTGAACTAGAGTTTCCTATAAACAAGTCATCAAAGAAAAGAATAGATGGTTCTATTAGATATGAAAAAGGAACACTTTAAAGAATATTTTATATTCCAAAAGGTGATGTAACGAGAAATCCAATGATGTTGTGAAACTGGATCCCAATATTGATAACCCTTATGTTATATACCGTATCTAAAGAAGCAATATAACCTAGTCTTAGATTTTAACTTAGTGTGTTTATAAGGTTAAAGATGAACAAAACATGCACTACTAAATATACGAAGAGACTAATAATCATGTACATGTTGACATAAACGTTGTAAAGGAGAGTGGGGAAAAGAACTCAATTAATTATATAAATAAATTAAGAGCACCCTCCCCTTAGAAGGTCTCAAGTATACAGAAGAGATAAGAAAAGCAGAAACAATATTTAAAATATGTTTATGTTTCCTTTCATCCAAACCATTTTTGTGTAGATGTACTTGAATAAGAATATTGAATTATTGACCCATTCTGAATTGAAAGTTGTGATAATTTAGAGTCTTTAAATTCCATGGCATTATCTGCTGAAAGAATTTTAATAGAATAGGAAAAGTGACTTTTAATAATGGGGAAAATTTGAATATATTTGAGGTATCCCGTATCTATTTTTCAACAAATAAATTTATGTATACTGAGAAGAATCATCCATAAAAATAACAAAGTAATAAGAACCATCCATAGTAGGATTAAGAGCAGGTCCTCAAATAATAGAATGAATTAAATTAAGAGTAGAGGAAATAATCACTATTATTAAAAGGTGAAGCATGATATTTAGTAATTGATAATAAACACAATCAAAATGTTTATTTTTGACATGACCTGAACTACCGTTTGAAATTAGAGAATTAAGTCTACAACTAGAACTATGAGCCAAACGATAGTAACATTAAGTTAGTTAAACGACACAAGAGAATCTAGTTCAAATAGTTAACCAAATTTATGCACTATCCCAAGGACTCCCCTCGTCTCTAGATTCTATATAATATAGCCATGACTTGAAAAATGTAAATCAACACCAAGTTCACATAGTTAACTAACAAAAAAAATAAAGATAATTTGAAACAAAAGAAAATATTAGCTAATATCAACTTAGATGTAGAAATAGTCATAATCTAGGAACAGATAAAATATATCTATCGACAATGTGAACAATCACAAGAACAATCATAGAAGAAAACAAGGATGAATAAGATGTTATATGATTGTAATAGGCATAATCAAAGAACCATGAAGAAGGTGCTCCTATAGTGATTGAAAAGGTTGAGGAACCAATGAGAAATTATAATTTTTATAAAATAGTTTGAACATCATAAAGTATAAATGTCAGAGATGAAGTGGTTAATAATCTCCTTAATAGTAGTGGTAATGGTAGAAGAACAAATAGGTCTAGCAGAACTAATATTATAATTATTAAAAGTACCAAAACTAATAACTTGTCGATTAAGAGGTCGTTTATGATAATTAACCTTCATATACCTAGGTTTCTTACAATATTTACATATAATAGTGCAAGAAGAACATGGAGGAACGACTAAAGTAATATTTGTCTAAGAAATATAGGCTAAGGAGAATAATTAACTGATGGAGTGGCCAATTTAGAATCTAATAGTGGCAATGAACGCTCAACTCTCAAGCTGTTTAGACGAGTTTTTTCATATAGTAATTCGTAAATCACAACATCTAATTTAGGTAAGGGACTATGATGGAGTAAAAAGGTACTGACAGACTTATATTCAAACCTTATAGTCATAAAAAGATGTCAAACATGTTGGCAAATACAAAATCCTATATAAACAACAGTAGGGGTAGAATCAGGCCATTAAGGATTATAATTTGCCAACTGATCCCAAAGTGTTTGAAGTTTAGAGACATAGCTATATATAGTTTGATTAAGTTATTGGTGAGTGTGATGAAAGCGACAATATATTTAAATTGATGCACATCATCAAAAATAAAATATCTTAATAACTCCTATTTCTCATGTGTAGTATCAAAATGACATAAATTTCCTTTAATTATAGAAAGATAGGTGTTGCGGAACCATGTCAAAATTTGATGGTTTTGTCATTCCACTACTCTAATCAATCTAAATATTTGATACCATCCTTATTAACAATTTTAGTGGATTTGTTAATTGCACTAGTCATATAACATTAAAGAAGATGACCTTTTAGAAAGCTACATGTCTTTTGTGACCACAAATTGTAGTTAGTGCCATAAACAATGATAGTGATAGGCTATAAGACAGATTAAAAGGAATACTGAGAATTATCAAAAGCCATTAAGGTAGAGAAAATGAACAAACTAGGACTGTAAATTGAAAACCATATATGGAACTTAAAGTTGGAGGTAGATTATAAAGAAATTGACTACAAAAATGAAATTTAGGGGCCCAAAAACCTTAACAGCTGATTTAAAAACTCAAGAAACTTGTCTGGATAACATTGAATTATGTTGGTCAAAGAAATTGAACTAGATTAACATAAGAGCTAATCGAACAAAGCAACAACTTTGACCGACACTTGTGGGCATATCCAGTGGTAAATTTGATAATAGAAGGTGGTGTTTGAATTGTCTGAAGATGGAGAATGTGATAGTAATCTCATATTGGTCTTTAAGGGTCTGGAAATGGATAGAAAAGCTTGGCCAATAGAGGCTATAAGGACAGAGTAGGTCAGCCAACAAAAAAAATTACATAACAAGGGTATGAACAAAGGGAAACTGAAATTTAGTGGAGCTCTGTTACCATGTTAGCATAGACAAAATAAAGTAGAATTGTTTTTTGTATTTTGTATGATGCAAATGATGGGGGTTCCTTATATACTGTGCAATAGAGCAATATATAAGGAAAGAAAATATTATAACAAAATTTCAAAATATTACAACATAATTACATAATATTTAGGGCATAATTATAGGGATTATGATATCTTTTTTATATGTATGTATGTATGTATGTATGTATGTATGTATGTATGTATATGTGTATATCAACACTTTTCATGTGATATTGAAAGAAAAATATTGAAAAACTCTCACATATGGCCATAAATAATGTAAACAAAAATTTTACAATTTTGATATCATCTTAAACTTTAAATGTAAGAAAGACTGATGAGAACCACACCATTTGTACATATGTGTGTTTTAACATTCAAATAGATCCCAAATGAAGAATGTAATTCAAGATTTTATAAAAGTTGTTATATTTTTTTTGAATTGGATGTCCTTTTATATTAATTTAGTATATATAATTTAAATAAAATAGTAATGCTTATTTTTATTATGATTATACCTTTATAAAAATATAATCACGATAAAAATTTAAACGATAATATTGACTTTAATGAACATATGGGAACCAAAATGATGACTCCCTATTTTTTTCCCATAAAATTAATAATGGAGATTGCAATAAAAGCCTTATTGTTAAGGTATGTGTTTCTAGCCTTATTTGTTAACCGTTACACTGTCTCATTGTACCTAGTCTCCTATTAAACTACATAGTATCAATGGTCATCGACTTTGTCTCTAGGTTATGATCTTTCATGTATCATGCATATCCATACTCTTAATCAAGTATCTTCAAGCTTTTTTAAGGGATGAGTTGAATGAATTAGTATCCAAGTATTTATTTTTAGGCATTTAAAAGCATTACACCATCCATTTCGTAGAAAAGGTTAGTTTTTTTAGAGTTAAAGTCATGTGGGCAATTTAGCCCTGATGTGATATGCATTACCTCCTCATTTTCACTCAAATGATGTTCTAAAGGAATTCATGTTATAAAATAGAGTACTCCATTAAACTCTAGATGGACTTTTGAGAGCTACCTCATCAAGGGTCTTATAATCTACAACTTTAACAACACCTAAACTCTTGACCACTACTATGCTCAAGTGGGTAATTTTGATTAGGTATACAATTGGATTGTGTTTTTCATCAATAATTTCAGCTTCTGAAGCTTAGTTCTGTTTAAAATTTTCTAACTCTTTTAGGCATCAAGTATTCAGTTATGTTGTCATCATCCTATTTTTAGGTTTTAGAAGGCAACTAAAGATGAAAGAAAATTAAGAAGAACTAATGTTCAATGTATGAAATACCACACATGAATCACCATCCTAGCATGATTATACTTAGCATACCAAGAAAAGGTACACAAATTTCCTATAATTTAGAAGTGTCTTTTTCATTTAGCATTATATATATCTTTGAAATTTAAGGTGTGATCTTATCATGTGTATAACAGAAGAAATACTTCATTTTTATCATCTTTCAAAAGCTAAAATCACTTCAATTCTATAATATGATTTAAATTACTTCAATTTTATAATATTATTAATCTATAAATTAAGAAAATACAAAATATAAATCATACTTTATTATGAAATTTGATCTCTTTTTCTACAAAGTTATGTGAAAAATATAATAGTTATACAAGTGTTAGGCCTCTAACATTTTCCATATGAACAAGTTAAAAGAATTCTACAAGTAATATAGATAGAGTAAACCAAAAGTGATAGCTCTAATAAAGATTTTGTTTATTTATAATAGGAATTGATTTTTTAATAATTTAGCTGAATTGTAATTATAATTATAATTAAACTTTAATTGCAATTATCACTAAATTAAATATCAGTTATATCTAAGTAAGATCTGATAATAGAATATTGGTATTTATTTATTAAATATCTTATATTTAATCTTAAAGTTTCTTAAACTACATAATGTTTAGAAAAACTCCAATGGATATGCATACCTTAGCTCACAGGATCATAGGCTTAATTAATAGAGAAATTCTGGTATCTCAAAACCCTTTATTGAAATCAGAGCTAGGTTGATAAAGTCCAATGAATAAAAATTTGTTTATTTAAGTAAGACAAATGTGTGATTCATAGAGTGACTCAAATGACTTGACATGAGCTATTAGTTAATGGGAAGTTAGTCCGATATAAATGCGATTCACTTGTGATGAGGAGAAGCGAGGTTTTGTACAAGTTTTATATCGTATGTAAGGTTAAATTAATAAAAACTTTGAGGGGAAACTAACTTCAAATTCTAAATTTAAGGCAAAAGGTCCGTTTTTAATATCAAGATTGATATCTTTCGACAAATTTAAACCTAACGTTTCAAAGAGCACAAATTAAATCATAACCTTTCAAAAATGTTAAATTTTAATCCTAAATTAACTGAAAAATTGACAGCAATGTAAAAATTTTAAATTCTATTAAATTAAAAATTTTAGTCTCAAGGGAAAGACGATTGAGCAATGGAAATGGTCTGAAATACAAGATCTTGAACTCGTGTTTGCTCCTCTTTCTGACCCTTATAAAACAACCCTTCCACACCTCCAACGCCAACTCTAACATTAAACTCATTGTCAAGAGAGTAAGAACACCATCACCAACAACAAGAATTTAGTTGTCAAGAAACTGAGCTACAAAAAAGAGACATGGAGAGTTTTTAGCCCAAGAAAGATAGCGTCAGGAGTAATGGAGAGAAACCAGGGGATATGGCTATGGATGGTTTTTGTGAGCTTTTTAGATTTGTTGATGGGTTGGATTATGTGTTGATGGCAATTGGGTCGATTGGTGCATTTGTACACGGGTCTTCTCTACTTATCTTTCTTCGATTTTTTGCCAATCTTATAACTCTTTCAGTTCTAATGCCAATAACATGGATAAAATAATGCAAGAAGTTTTAAAGGTGAAACTCAAATTCACAAAGATTCAATCTTTATATGATCAATTCGCCAAAACATTTTCCCATCTCAACCACCACATTCTCCACCTCAATATCATCCCCAATCTCATTATACCCATTACTCAAGCTCCTATCCTACTCAACATGAGCATCTTCATTTTGATCCACATTATTGAATTTCTCTGTACAATCATAGTTATCTAAAAGATCTATTTAAAGTAACAATCCAAAGCCCCGCCCATAAGTATTGACCGCTTCATTGACCTAACCAACACTTGAGGTTCAAACGGAGGACACATAACCCCAACAGATGGATGAGATTTATCAAACCCATTTCGATTTTGTTTGTTTCTTGGTGTGTTTTATAAAGCCATTGACAGAGGGCAGAGGAGATGAGATAGTAAGCATTATGGGAGGCGAGGAACGAAACTACGATGCTCCCATAATTCTTAAACTACAATTAACTAAATAGTTTCCAAAGCATATCATTAATCATCAAATTCTTCATTAGTTCCAAAAGAGAGGATTGTTTGTCAACTACAAAATATTAGATACAACACAACTACTCTAATTGTCACGTTCGAAAGTATACATATACATTCCAACAACTATACAAAAGTAATCTAGTGGCCCCACCTAATCTTCATTCTGTCAGTCACGTACACTGGGGTTATCAGCAATCACTGAAGCTCCTAAAAGAAATGGCTACAAGGGGTGAGTTGCCTACTTAGTAAGGATAACCAACTATACCTTTAAAATCAAGTAACTTCATAAATAATTATAAGACTTAGTCAACCAATTAAATAATACATTTAATACGTATATACACAATAGTACTCAGTCTAATCCCAACAGTTAACAAACACCTTAAAAATTTTGCCAAATTATGATTAACACAAATATTAATTATATCTGTTATTTTTACTTTATTCCAATATTTAACTGAATTGTTTGAGCCCAGCTTAACCTAGTAGGCAAACATCCAATTATCTACCGGCTCATCTCGTCATAAGCTCTCATAAGTGAAAATGTAATTAAATGTATAAATATCAACACATGATATCTTAATATCTCAATCTCTATTGGTACCTCAGTACTCCTCCAATACCTAACCATCAACTCATAATATCTCCGAGACTCAGGATATCCAGGTATCACTTCGATACCTAGTCATCAGCATATGACATCCCTGAGACTCAGGATGCCCCAGTATCTACTACATAGACAGATATCTAGCCACCACTCACTCATCTCTAAACAACCCACCATAAGAAAAATTAGTTTCAGTAACTATTATTAATGGTTGCTAAAAATAAGAAAATGGTCGTTAAAAGTTATAGCGACCA
>JAOSBP010004589.1:0-11458 GCA_027563825.1 Erythroxylum mucronatum
AAATCAAATTTTATTTGAAATTTATATATTTTGAAGATATTTTAAATTTAATTATATTTATTAATAATTATTTAATTATATTTTATTACAAAATTTAAATAAATTATTAAATTATTCATATTTCTTATTAATAATTAATATATTAAATAGTTAAAGAATATATATTTATTTGATAGTAATCATATTATAAAAATAGAAAAAGAAGATACAATAATAATTAATATATTAAATAATTAAATAATAGAAAAATAATATAAAATAATAATTAATATATTAATAATTAAATAATATATATTTAGTTTATAGCAATCAGATTATAAAAAATAGAAAAAAAGATAAAAATCACTTTTTATAGTTTTCAAAACCGGAAGAAAGAAAATCCAAAAACCAAAAAAGAAAAACTTAAATAAACAATTTTGATTAAATTTTAAAATCAAAAGGTTTTTCAATAGTAAATAAATTTTGAATTTTAAAATAAAATTCTAACACCTTTAAAATTTGTAATGTGATTAATAAATTATTTAATATTAATTTAATCAAGTCCTCTATGAGAATTGGAAATCTGAATTCCATACGAATAACTAAATAAAAAATTTAAGACTTAATTTTATTTTAAAAAATTAAAATCCTATAAGTAATGAATCGAAGATTACTCTACCAATTATAAGAAAGCATCAAAATGGAACTTACCAACGAGAGCTCTTCCCGGTTGTCTTCTCTTTAGGGACAAAATTGCCATTCTCATTTAGAGGTCCGGTTCGGTGAGTGCCTCTCAACCTCAACCCTAATCATCGTCGTTATCATCACCATGTCCTTCGGACCCACTTATGATGTGGATGCTGGATTCTCCTCTCCTTAGAGCATGTCAAAGCAACCATCCTTTCATCCAATGATGAGGCTACTAAAAACTCTCCAATCACCAAATGTTTAGAAGACCATCATCACCATCTCCAATCCTCTCTTCTCCCATTAATGTTGAAGGACTGGAGTGGCAATAAATGAGTTGCAATAATTATAGGATTAACTGTTAGGTATTATTAGATTAATATAGGCGATTTAACTAATAAATAATATCAGTTATTTATTTAAAAATTTAAAATGACTTAAAAATAATTTATAAAGGCATGAATATTAAATTTTAGTACTTTTTTTTGAATATTCTTATAAAAATTTAAATAAAGCAAAAGAAGTCAACACCATCATTTTAAAGTTAACTGATAATGTCTATCTCTATCTCTAATAATTTGTAAGAATTTTTAGATACAATAGTCTTTTAATCCCTAATTTCTTAGCTTGGAGAAGCGTTTCAAAATTAGCTGATTGATTTCAACCCGTTAACCTAATCAACTAATTATTAAACATAATTATCAGCAAAGTCAAATAGTTAAAATTTTTGAATTCACCAAAAAATGCATTTACTAATCAAGTCCTAAATCTTTGAAATACTAGGATGATTAAGCACTTGAGATGCCATTCAAATAATTCCAAAAGTACAGGCCTCCAGGATTTGTACTCGAGTGGTTTCAAGTCTTACCCATTACTTTTGCAGTTTGTAAGTGTTTAAATCTGCATTGGTCTGAAATGCACTGCTAAAGTCCAGGCGAAGCAACAATTGCATCCATTCCAGAGAGAGATTCCCGGAGAACCCTGTCCGGCTGTCCCTGCGTGGGTGGGGGTTAATTATTAATTAAAAACCTTAATCACCATTAAACTATCCTCTTTATCAGCCTTTGCCTTCTTGATAGTATATATTTCTCCTAAAGCTTCTGATGATAACTTCTTTGCCGTTTGAATTCATTTCGCTTTCGACGTAAACAGGACAAGGCATGGTGCCCGCTCTGTTAAGGGATTGCTTAAGATCAAATCGTGGTTCACTCCTTCGACAATAATCGACACTGCAACTGAGAGGTTGAGAATCAACATTTTGGTACAAGGACAAGGCATGGTGCCGAAGAGATTCATATCCCATGTCCTTTTCCCTTATGACACAAATACCCTTCCTTCTTACGCCACCATGACAACGGTTAAAGGGCCATTGTAGTCATTTTAATAACCGAAGCACCTAATCCCAGGTGACTGATTTGCGTGGAGTCACCTCTTTCATGTTGTAACTAGTCCGTACACTGTCAAAAAGTGCTTGCCATCAGACGGTCTTTTATTAAGAATTTAAGATGCAACATGCAGTTGTTTTTGTACTTTACATGATCAATACCTAGACCAACTTATGGAGAGATTAGATCACGGCCGTCGGAATCCAGTAAATTATTCTGGTACTTTCTCTCACACTCAACGATGATAATGGAGAAACCTGTAGCGAGCCAGAACGAACCAGGGAGTCAAATATGATTGAACGGTCATGATGTCATCATAACTAACGCTTCATGTCTGATCATTACTCATCTCGATTTTCGATCCTTGAGATCTAGCCGTCTAACACCAAACATAGGCTGCCTCCTCCTGCGCATCGTCGCAGTTTATCACCCACTCATCCCCATAAATTAGAAGAGAAAATCACCGAAGGAGAAATCGAAAAATATCGCCACGTAGGACAGTGGCTCCACTCCTAGCGCCCGTTTCTGCGGCTCAGGTTCGTCGGCAGCGGATAAGATCCTCTTCTGCAACCTCCATCCAACGGCCAAGACGAATCCTACCCACGTGTCATTATCCTACCTCTCAAAATAAAGCTCTGCGCGTTACTGGATAAAAACTTCGCCTCCCACACCCCGCACCACTCCTTAATAAGTTAGGATCTTTTATTCAATATTATGGTGTCTTATTGTGTTCGATAAATCTCAGTCATTTATTTATGTGAGTTTTGTGCGAGTCCCGTAAAATAAATGACTGAAATTTTATAAAAAAATATAAGTTTGTTCAATATTATGGTATCTTATTGTGTTCGATAAATCTCAATCATTTATTTATGTGAGTTTTGCACGAATCCCGTAAAATAAATGACTGAAATTTTATAAAAAAATATAAGTCAAAGTAATATCGAAAAAAGGAACCAAATTCCCCCTTAATATGTCAATAATTTCTCCCTCTCAACAGATTGCTTAGTCTCTCCCTCATTCGAGCTATCTCTCTCTAAAGACGACACATTTATCGCCAAACTAAGTTCATGTCTTCTCAGATCTAAAGCGACAACAACAATCGAAGTAGTTCTGTGTCGTGGGCTATCTCTTATTCAAAGTTTGAACACCACCACGAAACGACGTTCGCTGGGCATTGATGTTGAGAATGGCGAGCTCGTTCCCTGAGGAAGTTTTAGAACATGTGTTCTCGTTTATACAGAGCGACAAAGACAGGAACGCGATTTCAGTGGTGTGCAAGTCGTGGTACGAGGTGGAGAGGTGGTGCCGTCGGAGGATTTTTGTCGGGAACTGCTATGCGGTGAGTCCGGCGACGGTGGTTAAGAGGTTCCCTGACGTCAGGTCGGTGGAGCTCAAAGGGAAGCCTCATTTCGCTGACTTCAGCCTGGTCCCCGACGGTTGGGGTGGTTATGTATACCCGTGGATCGAGGCTATGGCGAAGACGTACCCGTGGCTTGAAGAGATCAGATTGAAGAGAATGGTGGTTAGTGATGAGGCCTTGGAATTAATTGCTAAGTCGTTTAAGAATTTCAAAGTTTTGGTGCTCTTTTCTTGTGAAGGGTTCTCTACTGCTGGGCTCACCGCCATTGCGGCTAATTGCAGGTTTGTTTGATAGAAAGCAATTTTCTTTTGTTTCGTTTTGTGGGTTTGTTGTGTTAAGATTGTTTGGTTGGTAGAGGGAGTTTGAGGAAATGTAATGAGATGAAATATTTTGGTCTCTTCAGTTGTTCTCCTGGTTTTGGAGTAGCAGCGAAGTCGAACTGAATAGTTCGGAAGAGTTAGTTATTAGCGGAGTTTAGAAATGGTGACGCTTTTGATGATTTGCTTGGTTCACTGTGCTTACGTTACATCTTAAAATGGGATTTTGTGTTTTGTTTTCACGTGTCGAGATGATGCATGGTTCAGGAAGTGGGTAATTATGTTGAATGTACATGGCAAGATCTATTTTTGGGTTGGCTTCCATGTTCAAATTCTTAGTTTGTTGTGGCTCTGAAGATCTATTTCTAGTTTTTTTTTCTTGCTTTGCGCTTTATACCGGGCGTTGTGTTGTTGTTGTTGTTGTTCTTGCTTTGATCTTTAGGTATCTTCTCTTCCTCTTGAATTTCGGCGATGTGTCAGATACTTGGTTTTGGTTTCTATTTATGGTATCAGTGTTCAAGTTAGCAAATACGTATGCTAGTTTTTTGATTTGGTTGCCTTCTATTTCTGCCGTCTCCTTGTTTACGTTAGATCCACGAAAACCTAGTCAAGATAGCCCAATTCGCTTCTTCTTATTTAACATTTTTACCATTGAGTGCGTTGTTCGCTGCGAATGAGTTTGACGTGGGCGTGTTTTGGTTTTTGAATTCTGTTTTGTCCTACATTGTGGTTTGTTTGGACATTTCAACAAAGACTTCATCGGGTTACAGTAAAAAGCGTCTGGAAGCTATTGCTTTCTATGATTTTGTCATCGAGTGTTGACAATCTTGCTAATGTGATATAAATTTTGGTGTTGGGTTGTCTCATTCTTGTTGGTGTCACTAACTATTGATTTGGCATTCATGGTTGAGGAAGTCATGTTTTGCCGTAGGAAAGCAATTGGTTTTGGTACATAAGTAAGATGCTAGCTTTAGATTCCTTATTTTATCCCTAGTAGTGATCTTCAGTTCTTTATTTTTGCAAACAAATCGTAATTTATTTTCTTTCTTTCTATTCTTTTATTGTCACTGCAAATCTCTCATGCGGTTTTCTTTGAGTAAGCTTCTTTGTTTGCTCATTTTTGAATTTGCTTAATTGTCTGCAGGAATCTGAGAGAGCTGGATTTGCGAGAAAGTGATGTGGAAGATACAAGTGGGCATTGGTTGAGCCATTTTCCTGACACCTTCACCTCACTGGTTTCTCTTAACATCTCTTGTTTACTGTCTGAAGTGAGTTTCTCAGCCCTGGAGCGCCTTGTGGGTCGATCTCCCAATCTGAGAACTCTTCGGCTGAATCGAGCTGTGCCCCTCGACAGGCTTGCTGATCTCCTTCGACGAGCTCCCCAGCTTGTAGAATTGGGAACGGGCGCCTATTCAGCTGAGTTGCGACCTGATGTGTTTTCAAACCTCTCTGGAGCTTTGACTGGTTGTTCAGAGCTGAAGAGCCTCTCTGGGTTCTGGGATGTAGTTCCCAGTTACCTTCCAGTGCTTTACCCTATTTGTTCTCGTATAACTTCTTTGAACTTGAGTTATGCGACTATCCAAAACCCTGATCTCTCTAAGCTTGTTTCTCAATGCCAGAGTTTGCAGCGACTATGGGTAATTTTTACACTTTGAAGTTATAACAGAAAACAAATGCAAATTAATTTGACAAGTTGTCTCTTCCTATCTTGTTATTGTGCCCGAAATTTTTTTCAGTAAATCATCTTAAGTGTACCACCTTTAGATGCTTTTAGAAACATTGTTAAGATGGTTTCAAACTCATCTATTGTCTTCTCTTAAGCTTATAGAGGATGCTTTTGCAGGTATTGGATTGTATTGAAGATAGTGGACTGGAATCTCTTGGAGAAGTCTGCAAGGACCTGCAAGAATTGAGGGTATTCCCGTCTGACCTTGGGGCAGAGCCGAATGTATCTTTGACAGAACGAGGCCTTGTTGCTGTTTCTCACGGGTGCCCTAATCTCCAATCTGTCCTATACTTTTGCCGTCAAATGACTAATGCTGCCTTAGTTACAATTGCCAGGAATCGTCCGAACATGACTCGCTTTCGTCTTTGCATTATTGAGCCACGGACTCCTGACTATGTCACGCTACAGCCCTTAGATGTAGGTTTTGGAGCCATTGTAGAGCATTGCAAAGAGCTCCGGCGCCTTTCCCTCTCAGGTCTCCTTACAGATCGTGTATTTGAGTATATTGGAACTCATGCCAAGAAACTAGAGATGCTGTCTGTGGCTTTTGCCGGAGACAGTGATCTCGGGCTCCATCATGTGATGTCTGGTTGTGAAAGTCTTCGTAAGCTGGAGATCAGGGATTGTCCCTTTGGGGACAAGGCTCTCTTGGCCAATGCTACAAAGCTGGAGACAATGCGATCCCTTTGGATATCTTCTTGCGCAGTGAGTTTTGGAGCATGTAAATTGTTAGGACAGAAGATGCCCAGACTCAATGTTGAAGTTATTGATGAGAGGGAACCTCCAGAATCGAAACCGGAAAGCTCCCATGTTGAGAAGCTGTATATATATAGGACAGTTGCAGGGACTAGGCTTGACATGCCTGGTTTTGTTTGGACGATGGATGAAGATTCTGCACTCCGGAAATCCTAACAGGTCCTATGCATTCATTCATCAGCAACAAACTTGATGTACTGTGTGCCTACTTATTTGATATTTTACCTGACTCTGGTAGATGGATTCAGAAGGTACATTCTCTATATGTTCTCACTACTTAACATCTCCTTTTTGTGTAGCCTGGCTCAATTGCAGCCCTGATTGGACAAAGTTTGGAGGGTGTACTGAGGCTTGACTGCTCGTTTGCCATCTATTTTACTCTTGGCTGAGCTATTGGTTACCACGTTGGTGGTCTATAAAAAGTCGAAACTTTTCGTGGTTTTAGCTTGTATCAGGAAGAGTTTTTATTGAATCGGGTACAATTGGTGTATACAATTTCTAGATTTCCTGGTTTTTTAGAATTTATTGAGACGGAAATATTTGGGCAACTTGTTGCTTGCCTGCTTTTCACCTTAAATATTTTTGACTATTGTACTGACTTGAGTAGCTCGCCTCTATGATGTCAAAGTGGTCTTTACTTCTATGCATAATGATTTGGATATGACTTTGTTATACAGGTAAAGCCTAAAGTCATCAAACGTTTTCCTGGTGAACAATAAGCAAGATTCCTGCCTTAAAAGGTTCAAAAAGACGCTTCGGTCTAAGTTGGTGTTTCTATGTCCATGGATGGAATCTTGAACTTTAGCATCATTAGTAGTTCCATTCCTCGTTGGTGATAATGGCCATGAATGCAAAATATTTTCACCAGATACTAGGTTGCGAAACAATCCTTGAAACCAAGATTAGCTGCACACTAGGGAGACGGGGCCTGGGGAAATTGGGAAACAATAGATAAAAGCAGAGAAAAGAGTTCCTCTGGATGGACCATGGTCGATTCTGGCTTCTTTTATTGTTTTCCTCGACTGTTGTGCCACGTGATAGATTTGGTAACATTGGTTAAAGTCTACGGCTTTTTGCTTCTTCTGAAGCCTTTCTTCCTCGAGACATATCCACACTCATTTATTTTGCGGACTTACACGAGTTTTATGTGAATTTTATATAAATAAATAGTTGAGATTTATTGAACACAATAAGACACCATAATATTAAACAGAAAATTTGAACTCTTTTTCGTCGTCCCGTAACATCTACCAATTTTCTCAGATATAGCGAACAGCCCCCATTCTCTAGTAAGATCAGCCATACGATGAATTGCGTATATTAAAATAAAACTAGGTTCAGTGAAGATAAAAGGTAAAGATGTGTGTCTGGTGCTAGTGGATTTAATCAATAATAATCCATAATGGTCTAACGTCTGATGCATTTATGATTCATTATATATGTCTATATAGATATCTGCAATTACTGTAGCTGCTGATTTCATCTCTGTTGTTTTTCATGGGACAACAGTCACACATTGATACTGTTTGTGTTCTATTTAATAAACAGCTTTCCGTCTTTGCACAGTACAATCTATGACCAATCAGAGACACGAGGCAAACCCAGCTGGTCTTTGACTAGGGAATCAATCATTGTAGCTCTAAATCAATGCAGTTGACAACAAATCATTCCTGGTGCCCCTCCATTCTCTAACCCATTCCTTTACGCTAATACCATTTTAAAGCCTCAACTTGGTGATGGAGTTCGTCAAGGTATCACATGGCCATAACTCCAACACACTACGGTTAACAAGCGAAAAGTTAAGTGTAACCCAACAGTGACCGTCACCCTTGAAAAAAAATGAAAAATGATCTTTGTAGCAGAGGAAAGTAACTAAGTCCGTTCAATGTGAATACCAAGATAGTATGCTATGCATGTTTACGTCCGCTAATGTAATACTTTACATGCAAAGAAAATATCTATTAATTAGTTCTTAACCCTTGAATACATTACAAGATCAAATAGCAGCAACAATTCAATGAACAAGTCAAATTTAAAGAAGTCTAATAATAGGAAGCTTACCCTCTAGTCTTAAGACACTTAAGTGACTCTAGGAGTTGTGATATTTGCAACGACGAGCTTGAAACTCTTCTACACATTCTCCGTGATTGTCATATTGCTGTTCAATTTTAGCATCTTTTTAATGATTTTAATAATTTGATCTTCTTCTGGAATGTTAATCTGAAAGATTAGTTGTTATTTTTTTTTGGTAAAAGATTAGTTGTTATTGAATCTGAAAAGCTCTCATCTCTCTTATGATCATCTTAGTTGGCTTACTATTTTCGGCTAGGTTGCTAAAACCTTTGAAAACGAAGGAATAACAGAGTGTTAAATTCTGGTGTTCTTTCCATTTTTAATACCTTGCAAAGTACTATTTTTAAAGCTAAATTGATTCAGGATATCTTCAACAAGTTACTTTCGGAGAATAATAGTCCTTCGGTTTCCAAGTTAATTTTTTGGAAATGTCCACATTCCCTCTTTTATGAAGCTCAACACTGATGCTTCTTTAGCTGCCTCCACAGGGATTGCTGCAGGTGGAGGTTTGATTCGTGATCATAATGGTCGCTGGAAACATGGGTTTATTTTCAAGACGAGTTGTTTTTTCTGTTTTTCGTTCTGAGTTGTGGGCTCTTTATTATGGTATTCAACTCACTTATAATCTTGCCTATTTGGATGTGCTTGTAGAATGTGATAATAAGATTGCTGTTAAGATGTTGACCGGTGGTGTTCAAGCAAATTTAGGTTGTTTGTCTCTTGTTGACAGAATTCTAGACTTACTGAAGCGCTTCAATAATGTGAAACTCACTCACATTTACAGAGAAGGAAACTTTACTGCTGACTTCCTTTCCCATCTTGCTTTTGATTTTCTTCCTGGCTTTCATGTTTTGGGGCAAGTCCCTCCTAGTATTAGTAGATAGATTGATCATGATTTAATAAGTATCTCTTATGTTAGGTAGTTTTTTTTGCTTTTATGAGCTTTGCTCTCCTTTTCCTAAAAAAAAAGATTGATGCAGGGACGGAGCTATGCTCATGGGAAGGGAGGCCATGGCCCCCCCTTTCAATTTTTTTTATAAAAAATTACATATATAATTAAAATTTTTAAAATTACAAATATAGATAGCCCCCCTTTAAAAAAAAAATTTCTATCTTCTCTTCTCTTCAACTTTGCAAGCACAGCTCTCTTTTGTTGGACCCCCTTAGAGTCGTCCTTGATTGATGATTTCACTTTCACTTTATGTCGATACAGTTGTCTATGCATACTTTTCCACGGAACGTAACATGCACCTGTCGACTTATGAGTTCATCAACGAAAGGGACGCTTAATAAATTCATATTCTTACTTGACTTGACCTAAGAGCTGATCTACATTTCCTCTGCATATCAGTCCCTTTTTCCTTTAGGAAGAAGGTGAAGAACAAGGGTATGGGGAAAATCTGTTGCTCTGAATCGGAAGAGGGCAGTCCGCATTTGATGAAAATTTTCTTGGCTCTGGTCATTGTTATTGTTCTCATGATCACTTGTACTCGACCTCCACGGCGCATTGTAGTGTGTAAATTCCACAAGGCGTGTTAATCCATCAGAATACTTAGGATTGTGGCGCTATGTCTTCTTGGATTCCCAGTACTGGTAGGATTTTCTTTTGAAGTAAAAATATATCGTCCGAGCTAGTAAATAAGGAGGTACTTTCATCTTCCAAACCCCTCATGGTATTCGTAGATTTGTTCCTTCAGAATGTTATATATTTGGCTATTCCAACAAAATCTCAATGTATCATGTTTTCATTTGTAAACCAGAGTCATAAGTGGCATGATGTATCAGGTACTCCCGTTCATTATTGCAGCAACTTTTTTTTGCACTTGGTCTTGCATATGCGTTGAGATAGATAGTATGAAGCAAGGAATAACAAAAAAGCGGTATAAACTTGCATTTTAGTATGAACTTCAGGCAAGGGCAAGTCTTGTTTAACATGAGAAGAAGAATATGAAGATCGCTCAACCAATCTCGGATGTTCAAAAGTAACCAGTAGTTGTAACAAAAACCATTTTAACTCAAAAGAAATTGCTACTTAACAAGGTTGGCTCAAGAACAAGCATCTTACCATTGGCTTGTTGTGAGTCAAGTCCTATTTTAAACATACTTGTTAGTTCAATTCTATTAAATTTAGGCTTTGGAGGTGTTAGCTATCTTCATAGATCAAAAAAACCAAAGATCAAACAAATTCGAGGTAGAAACTGAGGATTGGAAACTTCTTCTGAAACACATGCTAGGATTGAACACGCCCATGCCAATGGTGGACAAAGTTATGTGGATAAACGTATAAGCTTTTGAATATGTTTTTGTAATCATTTTTGAGTTGAATAACGACACTTGAGGACAAACATGCCTATGTAGAGTCAAACATGCTCATGTTATTGATGGAAATGGCTGTGTTTGTCAACCATGTATCTTTGTGATATTGAGTTTTGAAGCTTAAAAGTTGAACACGGTCACTGCACATACTCATGTGGGCAACCGTGTGTGGCTTAAAATCTTATCCTTTTGAGATTAAAAGATAAGTTTGAAAGATAGAGGTTGTATGAAACAAAAAGACTTGATAAAAGAAGAGTTTTAAAGTCAAAATAGCATTATCTAATTTTTAATGAAGTTTAATTTCTAGGATTAGTTGAGGGTAGTATTGGGGTGTGCGTGTGTGTGTATCAATTTTTACTCAATCCTAAAGCTAGAAGAGAGATTACTGTGGTTGTTTTGTAAGATGTTTTTGACTTAGAGTCAATAGCTCAAAATCTTAAACGCTTATATTTTTTATTTATTGGATTTTTCTTGTCGATTAAATTAATTTGTTCAATATTTTCTTTTAGTAGTCTATGTTATTTGACTAGTATGATCTTGTGAGTATTATTGCTTGGAGTCCAACAACTTGTATCAGAGTCTTAGGTGTGGAGAGTGACAATAGCTTTATGGTTAACATCGACCAACTACTCAATTTTAAGATTTATGATAGAAAATCTCCTATATTGCAAAGATTCTTATGATCCAGTCGATGTGGACAAAAGTATAAGAGATGATGTCCTGTCTAAATCAAAGAAGATGATAGATAAATAGTGGGAAAAGAAGAAGTGAAAATATTGGACCCCGTTACCGGAGTCCAACTCTTGAACCGTAAAACATGAAACTTGATCATCTTGCCTTGTAGGGTTTATTCCATTTA
>JAOSBP010004721.1:0-11445 GCA_027563825.1 Erythroxylum mucronatum
ACCAAATCTACTTTAAAAGATAATATTAAAGACAATCTACAACTTATTCTAAGATAAAAGCTAATCTAATATTTATTTTAAGACCTATTCTAAAGGAATAACTTCAAATTTTGAATTAATCTTCAACAGTGCATTCTTCAAAGTGTTTAATTTCATGAGTTTGACATCTTGAATTGAGTCATTTCTAAAGATTCATTCTTAAAACACTAAAGTATATTATTAATTAGTTAAATTAAATTCATCATTTAATTTTTAAATAAGTCACTTAAAATATGTGATAAAAAAATTATTGCATTTTTTAAAAATTGAACTAATATGTATTTAAAGAATAAGGATCTGTTATCGAAAAAAATTGAATATTTTTCTTCTCTTTTTCTTGATCTTTTTTCTCTATTTGCTCATATCTTTCTGGGTTAGTTTTTATTATTCTAAACTTTTTTAATTTTTGATAAATTCTTGTTTAGTGTATTGTGACCTTGAATTACTACCTATTACGTAATGATTGTATTTATTTTCTCAATTATTATTGTACACGAACATGTTTTATCATCTTTTGAGAAATCGAACGTTGTTTAGTACTGTTGAATTGATTAAAGAAGAAACCACAAGCCATATTCGGAATTCACTTTCATCAAGTTTGCATGATAAAGTAATATAATCATTTCAATTTGCATTGGAGAACGGATCAGGAAAAGCTTTAATAAATGATGTCCAAACAATTATTGTTTCTTTTTACTTTTGTGAACGATGGTGCTTCCATTTCCCATTACATGTTGCCTCTCTTTTTCTAAATTTTTTTTTTTGAAATATGAAATAATTGATTAATGGAGTTAAAAAAATTACTATACAAAGGGAGGAGATCACATCTGTCATCACCCTGTATACACGAAGTCAGTCCACAGCAAAACACCTACCATGCATACAACATAAAAACAAAAGGATAAAGAACAGTTGTCATATATGTCATCTAGCCCTCGTACTTAGGGTCAGTCGATACTTCTCTTTCTTAGCCATAATGACTCTAATCTTGTTCAAAATGTTGTACGCTAATTGATATTTATCGGTTTCTACCTGCATGTATAATTTGAAGTTCCTTTTCTTTCTAAAGATAATAGATAGAATAAATGAAAGCAACTTTAAACAATAAGACATTTTCCTTATTCGGTTGTGTTCGATAAATATACCAGTTCAATGTGATTTGCCAGTCATACACCAAATTCTCAGCGACCACCATATGTTGGATACTACTCCAGACTATTAAGGAATACACACCAGAAAAGAACAGATGGTTATGGTCTTCGTCAACTATATCGCACAACACACACTCGTTATCTTTCGGATTAAACCAACGACATTTCGTACGCAATCAATTTTTAATTGCCAACCAAGCAATGAAGGATGCTCTCGAGCTCAAGGATTGTTGCCATATTAGGTGATACCATGGTACCGGATTGGCATCAGGCTGAAATACCCGGAAGCATGACTTATTAGAAAACACACCACTAGAATGTAAATTCCAGGAAATGGCATCCGGTTGAGTGTCATCACCAAGTGGAGGGAGGTGTGCAGCCAATGATTCTGATCCCCGAAAATGCAGTCTCCATGCTCCATCCAAAATAAGTTCAGCTACCTTAGCGTCCCCTAGTAGCTGGTTATGAATATGGGCAAGAATTGGGTTACTAGCTAAAGGGCTTAAATCGCACCAATTATCCACCCAAAACCAGGTTTCTCTACCTCCATTGATACGGTACCAATGAATGGAGTCAAAGCATAAGATCAGTATTCGAGATATTCTTAAGTACCTTAAGTCTAAGGATACTTGCACCATTGCTAAGATGACACTATCATTGACACTAGAATAAAATATCCATATGATTGTCTCATAGTAGGTCAATCTAATGTACTTACTACCCTGAGTAAGCATCCATATGTCAACTTTAAAGAACTTATGTCTTCAGCTTATGAGATCTACTACTTGATCCAATCAAAGAGTATAACATGTGCTAGTCTATCCGGATTAATGATATCTCATCTCATTAATCCTATGACTAGGGAAAGTTTAGATGCTAACATAATTACACATGATAGGAATTTCATTATCATGATCTCATCATGACTTCCTCTATGCTATATTTTATATCAAGTACTTCATTAAATCAATTTAAGATCAACATCAAATCTATAAATGTATGAACATCGAAATAATGAAAAGTGTCTTTATTAATCATAAAATGATTTGCACAATAAGTACTAAAGGTGATTGCCTTTAAAGCACTTCTCTAACACAAGATAGGTATCGGATTATATGAGGTGTCATCATTCATATCCACAACATAAAAATCTGCAGAAAACATACCTGCACCAAAACATCCTCAACCACACCATCAGGATAAGTATTAGTGCAATTAGCCAGTTGTATGATTACACTTGTTTCTTTCAAAGGGCCCAAATTCAAAGAAGTATAAATCGAACAAGGCATCACATTAATATAAGCATCCAAATCCAACATAGCTCTATTGATCACAGTACTATCAATTTTGCAATGAATGGTAAACATACCTGGATCTCGACATTTTGGAGTCTTCTTTCTGAATATCGCTGACACATTCTCACCCATCATCACTTTCTCATTATCCCTCAGTTTCCTCTTATGTGTACATAGTTCTTTGAGGAATTTGGCATATCTTGGTACTTGCTTGATTGCTTTAAGCAAAGGTATATTGGCTTCTACGTTTCAGAAAGTCTCCAATATCTCTTTGTCCTTCTCCTCCTTGTTTGGTCTTGTCAATCTGTTCAGAAAAGGTGGAGGGTTAGTTTTAATAATATTGGGGCTTTCAAAATTTACCTTCGTACTCGATGATAGATTTTCTTCCTTAACCAATTCCTTCTCAATCTCTTCCTCAGTAGCAATCTTTGATAGGGTTCTTTTGGGACACTTAATCTCCTTTCCGCCCTTCATGGTTATGGCACTAACATTCTTCGAGTTCACCTCAGGTTGTGATGGTAATTTTCCTCCACCTTGTGATTCTAGGTGATTGGGCCTTACTACCATCTGACCCATTTAGTGTTCCATGATCTGTTGGCTTGCATTTGTCTCCTATAGAATTTTTTGTAAACCCTGTTGCAACTAATGCTACATATTTTATTGTAATTTTTGCATATCTTGTTGAAATTGCAAATTGTTAGCAGCAAGATTCTTAATAAATTCTTCCAAAGATGTACCCGAACTGGAAGAAGAATCTCCCTGTGCTCCTTATTACCTTGGTTGAAATCCTTGTGCTTTTTGCGGCTAATTTTGGAAGTAATTTTATTATCAGTTCCCTCCATAACTCAAGTTGGGGTAATCCCTCCAACTTGGGTTATACGTCGGCAAGTATAGATTGTATTAGTTTGGAAAGTTTCCTCCTGCAACATTCACGTACTCCATACTTCCCTCTTGCAACATTGGACATTCATCAGTTGGATGACTCGTGTTTGAACATATCCTGCACACTTTTACTTGTGTCTGTCCAACTATAATCTATCTCACAAAAGATGTTAGTTCATCTAAACAATGTTCAATGGATGAAGTGCTTACCTTATTTACTCATTGAACATTATTGCAAGTGTCGAATTGTTGGGTGTTAGCAGCTATCCGCTCAAGTAATATCCTGGCTTCAATGGAAGTCTTCTCGTAAAGTGGCCCACCGCTCGCTGCATCAACCAAACTCCTCTCCATCGGTAGCAATCCTTCATAAAACTATTGGATGAGAAGTTGCTCTAGAATATTGTGGTGTGGACAACTAGCACATAACTTCTTGAACCGCTCCCAGTGCTCCTAAAGAGATTCTCCATTGTGCTGCTTAATACCACTTATCTCCTTCCGAATACTTGTTGTCTTTGAGGCTGGAAATATTTTGCCAAGGATAATTTCTTCATCTCTAACCAAGTATTCATGCTTCTAGCCGGTAAGTCAAATAGCCAATCCTTTGCTGCATCTTTGAGTGAGAACGGGAAGGCCCTCAATATGATATGTTCGTTGATCACCCCGTGAGGCTTCATGCTCAAACAAACCACATCAAGTTCCCTAAAATGCTTATGTGCATCCTCACCTGCAAGACCATGAAAGTTAGGCAATAAATGAATTAATCCAAATTTTAACTCAAAGGTAACATGTTCAGTGAAATTCGAAAATGTTATGCATTATGGTCTTTGAGTTAAATCAGATGCAACTAACTCCTTTAGAGTTCTCGGATTTGCCATTATGTCTTCGGATTCTGATTCCAATTTGTCTACCAAAGCTGACCTTGCTTCCCTATGCAATCTCCGCAATGTTCTCTCGATCTCCTAATCCAGTTGCTCAATTTCTCTACGAGGATATCTAGTAACTACTATGCACTAACACTAACGAACAATTAAAAATTAACAAGTAACAAAAAGAATGATTATAAACAAATATATTCACAAAACACCATCTAAAATCAAATACAAAAATTAAACTACCACACTCCCCGACAACGGTGCCAAAATTTAACAGTGCATGTCGAGTGCACTGCAAAAATTTACCTGACTCTGCACATTAAAATTTGTAGTTATGGTGAGTCGGGATCAAATCCACAGGGAATATTTAGTTAATTTCTGTAACAAAATTAATTGATGCAAGGAAAATATATAGGGGGTTTTTGGATTATAAGCAATTTAGAAAAACTATCGAAAACAAATTAAATCAAGCAATTGAAAATGAGAAATTTGTCGAATATAAGTAAAGTCTGGTTCTAGGGTCAATCTCGACCTAAATACGATCAAGCATATTTCATCATCCTAACATCTTTACAATTCTCTTCAGACTATTGATCTGAGACTAATAGAATGCTCTACTAATCTTGGTTTTTCCTTAGGTTGTGTTTAATCAAGATACTATTATTAATTAGACCTAACTACTGAATAACCTAGGATACGATCTCTATATTCAATTCAGCAGCTGTATTACGAATTGGAAAACGATCAATATAGGCAGTAAACTCACATGGTCAGGTTATCTAACCTAAGTTATGTTATTCTTAATGATTAATGATCATTAGAAGCTACTCATAAGTATTAAAAGTAACGATTACAAATTACATTCAATGTTTTAGCAATAGCTTCGAAATAAAACAATCAAAATAATGTATTAAGATCATTCATTCCAAAACCCAATCAACTCAACAATAATAACATAACAATCCGAAAAGAAATTACAACCTTAAAATGATAAAAATAGCTTAACCGTGACTTGGTGTCGATATTCCCCCGGCATCGGGAAGCTAGCCTTCTATCTTTATTTTTATGCTCCAATAGTGAGTCATGTTCTCCATATGCTTCGGTGGTGAAAAGAATGAATAAGAATCTTTAGAGCCTCCACCAATGTTATCTTTTATGCTAGTGCTTTTCTATTCATTGATTTGACAAATAAAGATGGCAATCCAAGGCGCTATTCATGTCTCACTCCTTCTCTCACAAATTCTTTTCTGCCGTCACCCCACTGTTCATGATGTGACCAATTAAGATGGATGGATCACGCTATTGTTTATATTTAAAACCCTCACTTAAAACGCAGACGGTAGCCTCAAAATGAGGACACTGTCTGCATTAAGTAAAATGCAGTTGCGCCTGCATTATAAGCATATGCATTATCTGCGTTGAATGCAGACGAGGTATGCATTTCACGCGGCTGACCTGCATTTTATCTTGGTTCTTGCACTACCGTTTTACTCTTGGCTTCCTCACCAGCTGCTGTCGTTTCATGCTTAACTTGTTGCTCCTTTTTTTTTATGTCTATTGCTCCATTAATTAGACGTGTATGGGACATGCAATTTCTATGCTAAACGTCTCTTTTTTAATTCTTTGTAGTGAGCAATTGCAATTTTTTCTTGTCTTCTTCTTGCTCCAATTTTCTTTGTCTCGCTCCATAAAAACAAGTGATTATTGATCTTCAGAAAATGACTCATATATCCTGCTTTCGACTCACTTTAACTTCTTTGCTTCTGAATTGTGCCTAAAATCACAAATGAGTCAAAGTGAGTATCTTAAGCATTTCTAAGACATTAATCACTAAGTGTAGCATATCAAATGAATCAAAATTTAAACACATATCTAATATCATTTATTTTCATTAATATTTTCAAGCTTGATTTTTACCCTTTTCTCGGGTCACATCTTGACCATTGGTCCACTCTTGGTCAAACCTTTAAAAAGAACTCATTTGGAGCTCTAATTTGATCCTCAAACTGCCCTTGAATAATATTATCTCCTTGAATAATATTATCTGATGTCAAATAAAATAAAATACAGTTTGGATCCCGAGTGTCACTATTCACCTCAGGATACACTATTCACAACTCAAAAAGTAATATTCATTAAATCAAGATTTTGGGGCGTTACAATCATACTAGAAAGAATGAGATTGCCACAAATGTCTTAAGCTTGTGTTCTATGGATAAGCAATTTATATAAGTACAACCTAGTTAGGAAGGTTCAGTTGCTGATGGTAGGATGCTTCGAAATGCATTATCTAGAAGAAATGGATTAAAAATTCCTTAGGGTGAGATATTCAATGTTATATGTCCAAATTAATTTCGTATATATTTAAATCATATGGTTTATACATTGAATATATCATGTAATAGGTCAATATTATCTTGTGTTGCTGGATATAGAAATTGTGAGGGATTTCTACCATATAGAGGTCAACAATATCATCTTACTGAATGGAGATCAGGACATCAACCAAATACTCAAGAAGGGTATTTCAACATGAAACATTTTGCAGCTAGAAATGTTATTGAAAGGGCATTCAGATTATTAAAGTTACGATAGGGGATCTTAAGAAGTCCCTTTTATTATTCAATTAAGACTCAAATTGATATAATATTAGCTTGTAGTTGAATTCACAATCTTATTCACCAACATATGAGGAAAGATGCACTAGAAGATGAGTTGGATGATATGCTAAAAATTAATGCCCATGTTGATTATATTGATGATATTGAAACATTTGATGATTGAACTGCATGGATAGATAATTTGGCAAGCGAAATGTTCATGTTACAGAGAACTAGAAGAGGTCGTTGACATCTAATATTAATAATTTATATAATTTACTTACTTGTTGTTTTCTTCAAAATCTTTTAATATTATTTTTATTTATGAATAATATTTATTTCTTTTACATACGCAAATTTTTAATTATTTTATTTGTTTTCATTTTTGTTATAGCTTTTAATTGCATGTGTCTTATTAATAGAATCTCATGAAGAAAATAGAAATAATATGCAACATGTATCTATTCAAGGAAGATGAAAAAATAAAAGATATTGAAATAGTGAGGAAGAAAAAATGCTTGTCGATATACTTTATGGTTTGGTAGGCACCAATTGGAAGACAGATTGTAACTATAAGAATGGATATTATGCCGAAATTGAAAGGCTTCTTAAAAAAAGAATGTTTGAAACTGATCTTAAAGCAAGACCTCACATTCAATCCAAGGTTAAAATTCTAAAGAAACATATTGGATATTCAAAAAAATGGTAGTGAATTCGGATGAGATGATGAGCAAAAAATGGTGATTTGTGATACAGACATTTATACATGTATAAATCTCTATATCACAAATCACCATTTTTGATATCGCAGTAAACCTTTATTACTCGTTAATGGTGACGATGAGTAGAATCAATCAATATTATAGTTGATGATGAATAGAATCAATCAATTTTCAGTAAATAATTTCTATCAGCATTGTGTTAAACTATCTCTTCTGTTATTAACTATCTCTTCTGTTATTCTTTCCTTCATGTTTATTTGAGCTGGCATCGTGAGCTCATGGTTGACCTAGTTTTTTCAGTTATTGGGAACTTTGTGTATTAAATTTCTTTGAAATGTTGTCACTAAGTATTTTGATGCATCACTTACAAATATATATCTGGAATTTTCTATTTGAACTTGTGAATAACCATAATGAAAGTTCATAAATGGTACTTCTAAAAAACATGACCTGTTCTCATCACTTTTGTAGGTGATGCCTTAAAAAAACTCAAAGAAAGAGGAGCGATGATACGTTTTGTGATTTGTAAAAGGTATGCCTTCCTGCCTTTATCCTTATGTTGAAATCTGTTATTTCTTTTGCTTTTTGTCAACTTCCTTGATTTAGATATTTTCCAATAGTGGTGCTTTATATTTGTTTAGCAATCTTGTTATAGCTTTTTGTATTTGAACTTGACAGTGCCAATGGAGATGACAGCTTAGTCCGCAACATTGATGATGAGAATTGCTTGACAAAGGATTTCTTAATTCTCGTAGGTGAAAGGTTTTATGTAATGACATTCTATTAATTTTGCAAATCTCTATATGTTTTAGTTTATATCATGTTATTATGTTATTTCCCAAGTGACGAACCATAATGGAAAGTGTTGTACATCATGAATGGAAGTGTGATAAAATAAACATTCTTGATTTCTTTAATTCACGTGGATGTACATTGTTTTAGCATTCCATTAGTTTCGCAAATCTGCATATTTATTTTAGTTTATTTCATGTGTAGGTGTGTGGACTTTTGTTCCTTGTTAAATTCAACATAACACAAAATTCCTAGCTTGTCATCTCTTATTCCTATTAATTTGTAGGAAATTTATCTTTAAAACCCTGTTGCTCCTTTGGTTTTTGTTTTACGCATATAATATGAACTATTTATGATCTATTTGTGAGCTAAGAGTTAGGTACATGTTTTGAATTATGATTGGTTTTCTTTTTTGGGTCCATAGTGGCCCAGGGTCTAATTTGCTCTTTCTTCAGCCTACTCTTTAAGATATTAAGGTTATTGGAATTTCGCTTATCAGAAGCACAAAGAAGAAAAGATATAAGAGATTATTCTTTTTTAGTATCTTCTTTGTTTGCTGGGGAAGGCAATGGTATGTAATAAGTTGGTTTGTTCAAATCTAATTGAGCTTTTATAAGATTGTAGAAGAGAGTAACAAAGTTGGGTAACCTACTTTATAAGTTATTTAATTTCTGGTTCAAGACAACCCACTTTACATGTTAGACCAGATGACGGTAACAAAGCAGGGGTTGTTTTTTTTTTTCTTGTTGGACAATGGTTCTATTAAGATTGCTGAAATGTTATTTAATTTCAAAATTTGGAACATATTTGATATCTTTGTTTGTCCATCTTTCTTTTTCTTTATTTTTATTTCAATGTATAACTAGATGATGTCAATATTTTGTTGGTGTGCAGAATTTAATATCAGTGTTGATTGTATTAATGTTGAGTTTATAGGGTGTTATGTCAACAGAACCTCATACATGAAGATTGGTCAAAGGTTTGGCTGCCAATGAATGCTATATTTGTTGGGATACTCATTATAATCATGTTTAGGCATGACAATCTTTTTCAATTTGTTAGCACTTTTAGCACAGACCTCACAAAACAAACATTATTAAGTTAATACTGCAATTTAGCTACTAGTTAATAATTCTTCTATTTGTCCTACATCACTCCTTGTACTATCAAAGTCTTTACTATTCAATGTGTTGTGTTTTGGATATAGTTTGGACTAAGAACTGCCAGTGGGATTGTCACACTTCATTTTGTTTAATTTCTAGTGTAGAAGTTTCTTTTATGACAGTATCATACGTTCTTGTTAGATTGTAGAATATAGCTTATAAATTAGATGCTTTTTTCTCTTTGGATGTGTTCCACTACTCAATTGATTGATTCGACTGCTTCCAACTTCATTTCAAGAGTTTCAAAAGAATGATTTCATTCCAACTTCTAACCTTCTTGTGAGATCCTGAATGATTTCATTTCCTTAATTCATTGTTGTTGTACATTATCTTGTTATCTTTTTTTAAAAATTAATTCCTTATATTCATTCTTTCTTAATTTGTACATAAAAAGAATTGGATTATTATGTTGTTAGTTTTTGGACTATATTATTTTTCTTGATTAAATTAAGGCCACAATAAAATAGTTAGTATTTCATTTTTTAGATATGTCAACTTGTTTATGAGCATAGTAGTTTTAAATTTCTAATTTACTTGTTTCTTTTTTTTTAGGATGGTGATGATTAGGAGAGGATAAGGAGGTACTTCATGAAGAATTCTAAAGTACATATTGGTTTTGTTTAGTATTTAGATTAATTCATTTATATACCATATGGAATGGAAGACCATATTGTGGATGAATATTTTAGTTAGTAATTTTTTGTTTTTGTATTTTGAATATATTAAATGTTGAATTTTCAAGTCCTTACGGACTATATATATAATTGCAATTTTTTGGTCGTTTACAAAATGACAAGAGATTGGCTTTACATTAAATATTATTGATAGTGCTTTTACATTAAATATTATTGGTAACGAAAGAATAAATTATTGCTTTTATTGTTATAAATTGTTTCCTAAAAAAATTTATTTTGTTGCCTTATCTATTTAATATTGTTGCCTAAAAAGACTTAAAGTGTTGCAATATCTATTTAAAATTGTTGCTATAGTTTGAAACTAATGTGTTGTCCTAGTTAAAACTTAAAGTAACTTTTTTTTTAATTTTGTTGCCTAATCAAAAAATTATGTTGTGTTATACTTATTGCAGCGCCACTTTTTGTAATGATATGAATTATGTTGCTTTAATAAAAAGGTAATAATAATTGTACTTATAGCTACGCTTTGTTATTATTATGTAGAGTCGTGAAGGAGTATCAACTTTGTACATGAAACCATTTGTCCATTTTGATCGGCTGGCTAAAATTTATGTAAAAGATAAAGCAATAAGAAATAGGGCTCAAGGTCCAAGTGAAGAAGTATAGAAGGAAATGACATCAATATTGAAATATGCAATAATGTGAATAATGGATAGACAAATATTGGAAATGATGAAGAATGTATAGGCATGGCGATTGGGCCCAGCCCTGCTCAGGTTGACCGGGTTGCGAGTTGAGCTGAGGCCCAACCGAGAGCTACAAAATGACATTGTTTTCTAAATTATTTTTAAAAATAATAAATCCTCAACCCGTCTTAGGCCTATCAGGCCGGGGCCCAGGCCTAAACCTCTATAGCCCAGTCGGGCAGGTGCCGAGCCCTAGATATCATGGGTCTCGACCCATTGCCATCTCTAAGAACATGTGACTCTAAACAGTTCAACATCACTATCTAAACCTGTGAAAAGAAAACACAAGAAGGGCATGGATCCACTTCTGACAGAACTTTTAGAGCTATCAAATAATATAAAAAACTTGGTTGAATCTAAACATGGATTTGCTTCTTCTTTAAAAGATATGAAAAAAGCATTTACTCTTTCTGTAAATATTTGTAACGCCCCAAATTAGGGGTTAGAATATTAAAGGAAGTTAGTATGAAGTATGTTTGTTATTTGCTTATTAAATATTTGCTTAATTGTGCATAAGTATTTTGGCATGCTTTCATGGCATTTTCCGG
>JAOSBP010004904.1:8232-28635 GCA_027563825.1 Erythroxylum mucronatum
GGTTGGACGGGTTCGGGTTGGGGCGGGTGTGTGTGTGACTTACCACATGCCAGCGAGAAGCTGCACCAGACCTCCGTACGCGAAAGCCGCGCCGATGACGATGTTGGGTTCGCTGAGCCCGTTGGAGCCCAGGTTGATCAGGGACAGCAGGAAGGTGGTCAGGGCGAAGCCGCAGAGACCCATGGGCGCTGGGTTGCCGAATTTGCGCGCGGCGGTCGAGCGGTAGAGACCCGGTTGGAGCTCGCCGCCGAAGGCCTGCAGCCGGACCGAGTCGCCGGTGTTGACGTGCGCGAGGGGGTTGCCGCCGTAGTCGTAGGCGCGGCGTTGGTGGTTGTTGTGGGCGTGGTCGGCCGTGGCGGTGGCCACGCCGCTGTGGTTGCTGCTGTGCGCGTCCTTCTCCATCATCTCCGCGTTGGCGGCGTTGTGCTCCTGCGCGCTCGACATGGTTGACTATCTTTCACGGAGGGGGGTGCGACAAGTTACCCGGGCAGTCGGAAAGAGAGAGACGAGAAAGAGTACAAGTCAGGCGGAACAACTCTGAGGTCAGCGCGAAGCTCTCCGTCATCTATATACCACCCCAGTGGTGATCTAATTCATCATCATCCCGAAGAGGCCCAGGCCATGGCAAAAGCTGGGGCACCGCTTTCCAAGTGCTGCGCGAACCGACTGGACGATGATGACCCCCATCATCTCCGCATTGCCTGGCATCGATGGCTCGGGAAGATCGGTCCAAAGCAATAGCCAGAATTCGTGTCCGGCGACCAGTCCATGCGGTTGGAGTGGGAGGGGTGACTGGCTAGTCGACCAATGGATGGTGGCATCACGAACGCGGCAGATGATGGATCTGATGTTGGAGAGCATAGCTCGCTTGGACCGTGCATGCAGATTGAAGATCGCGGACACTAGTAGACGAAACCGCATTTACTGCGTACGTGCTCGCTTCAGGTGGAGCATTCAGGATTTCAAATGTGGGTGTGCATGCAGCAGTGAGCGGAGAACTTACCTCGAGTCATCCTCGATGGGCTTTTCACTCTCGCTGCTGCAATGCCATATTCGAACAGAAGCATTGCGCCCGCATGAATCGAGATCACAACTCGACAAACGGGCATGCCAAGGGTCTACTTTGAACGGGACGTACCGAGGAGCGTCAAAGTCTGGGGTTGACGTCGTTCGCCTTTAGCCCAGTTTTACCCCCAATTTCTCACACTTCCTTTTTGTCGATGAATTGACGAGAGGGGGAAATGCGGGAAGCGAACATCCGTCAGCTAAACGTTCGATCGTCGCTGACGGATGACACGGTCAGGTGCTGTTGCAGAAATCGAGCAGATAGGCAATCTGCAGTGAGCTCCGAACAGTTGTTGAGAAGAACACAACATGCACGTTTCCTCCCCGCATTGTCGTTGCTTCCGTCTCATTGGATGATCCAATCTGTTTTCGTCCTCATCTCCGGTTCGAGTTCATGGCGTCTGGGTGGAGGCGATGGCGTCGCATTCGAGCAACGGCTTTTTTTCAAATCATTTGTCATGACGCACGCTGGCGGCGACAAGCATTCCAGGCAGAGGCTTGATCCGCGCCGAACTTTTGTGGAGTCCAGATTGTGTGAGCTTTCGGTTTTGGCCCGAGGGTTTGGATTCCGCGGAACACAACTTCCTGTTGTCCGAATAGTGAATGATCATCTGCGTTCGCCGAAAGCTTCTTCTGTCACCGAGCCGCACCGTCGGCGTTCTGTGAATGCCAGTGTTGCACAGTCAAGTTTGTGTTAAAAAGCAAGCAGCTTGAAAAGAAACAGTACATACATCGCGGGAAAGATACACGCATATTCGATTGCGTTCAAGATCTTGTACTACTTGGCAATCTTACAGTGCGAGTGATTCGCCAGTCTGGTCGATGAAGCTTGTCGCTTTTCGGCAAACATGTTCGCGACAGCTCTTAGTGCTGCGTGCTCATCGCGTGCATGTACCTTTGTCTACATGCGTGGTAATGTTGGTTGACGTCTGCCGTGGCTTTGGCGCGACCGTGTCAAGATTCTGCGTGGCTTGAACAATTCCAAAATTGATCGCTGTCGGCAGATGACAGACGGAAGTTCCGAGTTCTACTTGATCAAAGATCTTTCAATGCTGACTTCTTCGGTTGGTCGGAAAACGGGAACAGGGATGACAATTCATCTTTTGTTCGGTCGCACAGCATCATCTGGGCCCGTCGCCGAGTTCCTGTATGCTGAATTTTCAATAGTGTTCTTCTTTCCCTCGCTAGCTACTTTTTCTTGAGCAATTGATCAAGAGGGATGACCGGGAGGCTATCACGAGATCGCAACGTTCCTCCCCAGCAAAGAGAGCAGTCATACCCATATTATGCAATTGGAATTTTGTTAGGTGACAATGAACATGTACGCCACTCTAGTAACAGGAAGCGACTGCAGATTGTCACTTCAATCAAAAGAATCTCATTAACGTGGAGCACTTACTCTTAGCAAAACACACTTGACCCAAGAAACATGTAGCAACCTGGCGATTGTGATTCCTACTGATTCAGACTACGACGATGAAGCAAATCTTTCTCTGGAAGATTCTTCCGGAAAATCGTCGGCATTGCCACTGCAGCTCGACGACACGAACACCGGCCGGATGAATGCGGCTGGCAATGATGTCGCTGATTGGGACGTCGTCTGGAATGCCCTTGAATTTAGACGTCCGAGCGAAAGCGTGAGGCAGAAATCGTTATACGTGAACCCCTTAGGAGCAGAATTGGTTTGCACGACGACAGCTATGCACTATCTAAAATGTCCATGAGTGAGTCTCAACCCTCCTAGACTCTTCCAAAATAGAATATCCACATGGAACAACATTCAGTCTCGAAGCGACTCTGATAATCCGTCTTGAACAGGTTCGTCAACATAAGCGCACCATGGATTTTACGCCACCCAAAACCGTGTGGAATTATGAGCAACAGGTCTTGGACTAGAGCGTCTGATGTTCTACTTCTACTTTTACTTTCACTTCTACAATCTACCATGCATCCACCCAAAAGATTCCACTCGACCAGATAGTTCATACTGTCCGACCCCGGTCCTCCGGCTATTACCGTCCACTTCATGTCGCGCATTCAACCCATCTAATTCTTGCGTTTCGGAACCGACAACATCCAACTCTGCCGCCTTGCTTTCGTTACGGGCCATCTCTTTGCATTTTGTTGCCAACAACCGACCATTGCGAGCAGCGGCTCTTTGCCGCATCGTATATATGAAAATCGCCAAAAGCACAGCTGTAGCAATGCCTAGAGCTACACCGACTCCGATGCCGGCTTGGGCTTCGCTAGACAGGCCAGAGGAAGGCGAATGTGGTGACTGAGATGGTGTCGCTGATGACGAGGCCAGGTCTACGGGCGAATCCGAAGATGCGGTAGCTGGGACGGTGCTCGTGGACCTGATGACTGTTTTCGTGGACGTAGAAGTCGTGCTCATGGAGCTAAAGGTTGTGCTCGTAGAGCTAGAACTTGTACTCGTGGAGCTGGAGGTTGTGCTTGTGGAGCTGGATGTTGTGCTTGTGGAGCTGGATGTTGTGCCCGCTACGCTTATACCGGGTGTAGTGGTTAAAGCGGGCTCGAGCTTGTTCTGAAGAGGGCCAGGAAAAACATTGGGGGTCCAAGAAGTTTTGAACGAATATTGTGTCAATGGCACGCTGCAATCGACTGCACCAGATGCGCCCCTACCGCAACAGGACCATACGCCAAGTGAAGGTACATATACGATGTCACAAGTAGGCAGATAGAGCCGGCTTTGACAGTCATTGCGACACAGTGGATCCTGGAAGGTCGGGTCAGTGCATCCACCATAGTAGAAGCCAGATCCGGTCGATGGGTGGCCGGGCGCCGAAGGGTCGAATCGGCAAATGGAGTTTGCACCACACTCATCTGAAGGGGTACAACAAAGCTGAATACCAGAAGTCGCATTGTAGTAACCTGGATCATTGGTACCGCATGCTCGTTGCCCACCACCACCGCATGCGACGGGAGGGCCTCCGCCGCTAGCACAGTAGCATTCAGACATTTGGTCTCAGTGCATTGAAGAAAGAACGATGGTGGGCCAGAGGACAAAGATTTCGCAGATTCAATTTCCGCTACTGGGACAAGATGGCCCTCTTCACGTACAACACAGCTCAAGCGGGACACGGAAGATGAGTTCGTCCAACGATGAAGTTATAGGGAATCTTGCGACTATCCGGAGGGTCATGCTCCGGAGCTTATCACAGTACAAGTCAACGAACGACACCGGTAAGGCGAGTGATGACCCCTGGGTGAGATTGACGACCCAGGCGGCCGACCCACGCATGATCAGTTACTTGGATCGATTGGCCAAATCCGACGCTTACGCCGAGGATTTCATCTAGAAACGACCACAAATTCCAGGGGAGCTGGTCGGACTTTCGACGACTGCCATGTCGGGTAGGGCGGATCACGGATCGGGTTCGTGCCCTACGGGAGATCATTGGACAGTCTCACGAGCCATCGTCCTGTGCGGATCGTTCCTACATCATGGGGCACACGTGGACGATCGTCAGGCATCAAGTCTGCAGTTTGGCCTCCCCAGTCTCGGCTTTGGTTTCTTCCGGGTATTCAACGTAGGTGTTGCACCTCTTGGATATACCCATAGCCTCCAAGCTGTGTGCCTCCACGAGCCCATCCCTTGTCTACTTGGCACGCTTCCTGGAAAGTCTGGATGCCATATGTTCATGCCAGGCTTTGAAGTTCGGGAATCCGTCGGACTTCGCTATCGGGGTCGTGTTGACTACCGTGTCGAACCGTTTATTTTATGGAAGGCAGGAAGGACGGATCCACGTACATGATCTTGACACCGATCAGCCAATCGCTGCCTTGCAGACCCGTCTCGGGTGTTAGTTATAGCGCTCGATTGCGGACAGAATCTACTTGGGATGCAAGTGATGAAATTAGCCTGCCCAACCGGAGTATGGACCTTGACCGGCCATCCGAAACATTAGCAATTGGTCAACAAGGTTCTTCCCTTATGAAAACCATAGGTTGGCGTTTCGTTAGCGTCGTATCGCTAGACGAGATATCGAACGATCGCGCCTGACTTCTAGAGGGTGATGTACGTGTCGGGATCCTAGATGGCTACCTCCTACAAGTGTCCTAGCTATGGATTGTTAGAGTTGCGAATCACTTCACCTGAAACTCATCCGTCAGAACAGATGTCGACGTACGGCTTTACCTAGAATCGCACAAGTCTAGACGACTTGAGTTCGTACCATATTCCTAGCTCCTCAAGGATCAAAACTAATGTCGGGGGTGAGGTTCTGGGGCCGTGATGAGATATCGGTACATGAAATGTCCACCCCGCTATCCAAATTATGGGTGGTGTAGACGAGAATCGGTCTGACCATTCTGTATCGAAGACGATGGGTGAGGATGAGAAAGGGCGGCGAACCGGTGACGTGGCGTGCATGACTTCAAATCTAGTTTCCACCTCATTACAGCGCGGCAACAACGGAATACCCTAACGCTGCAACATGTTTATATTGCCTCGCGGTTTCGACGCCGTCAATTAACACTCTTGTCTATAAGTGTGAATGTGCTGACCGCGTCGTGCCGTTCCGCTCTGCCTCTCCAACAGTGGGCCATCCAGTGGTATCATTTCTTTCTGCAATTCACAACCAGAGAGATCAATCCTATGCATCTCGTGTGGCGCTGAGAGGATTGCGAGCCAAGATTTTCGAGGAGCTCTTGGATATGAATGTCGGAGCGACGACTGGCAGTGGTTGCAGAGCCATCTTCTGGTAGATCTAGGCAAGATCAACAGATTGAACGTCAGTGCATTGCAACGTCAAGAAAAATAGATGCGATGATTCGTCATCTTTATTCAATGCCGCGATCGGAGCGATGCTCTATAAAAGTAGACCGGTCGGCTCGACCTTCTCGAAAATGATTATTTGACTAAGAGGGCTGAGAAAGATCGCCGGGGGCGATGTTGGGGCTTAATATGGGTAGGCTGAGATTTGCAGATTTCCTGCGTGGTAAACGGACCACACATGTCGCCAATTCAGCCATACACACCCAAGCGCAACTCGTGGGTGAAGGGGGCCAAATGATAATCCAGTTGCCTTGCGCACACGACAGATTACAGGGATTTCTGGATGCCCCCGTTACGCTTTCCCCCGACTCTGCTGAATTTTGTTGGAGCTGTTCGATTACTACACATGTTCCAGCAGCAATTGCGGGATAAATTCCAGTCCAATATCATAACGCTCATCTGGAGTGAATACCTACTGACTTCACAAAGGGATATTCGAACGAACGAACCCCGAGATAGTCCCTCAAAGATCTTCATCTTCCGTAGCAAACAACACTGACGGAGCAAAGTAGATTGGCATTGAAGACGTTCTGACTTCTCCGGTGAACGAAGTGTCAGAATCCACCGAATGGAGTGCGAGGAAGTGCTGTCGCATATGCAGCCGCGATCCGGCACATGCCGCAAGGCGCTCGGAAGCCCCAGTGACGCAATCACATCTAGGTACAGAACTGTAGGTGCGTGGAGGACCACATTACTACTGGTAGATCAAAGAAAGTTTCATAATTCGTATCTATCCTTCTAGGAACGACTGATTTAAGAAGTGACCCGGTCATTCTTATTTGGGTTGATTATCCCTAGACGGTCATCCCAGCGTCGGCAGTGTAAACCGCTATCAAGAAGTTAGTAAAGCGTCTGAATATGCAAAGCAACATATACACACCTCCGTTGATCATATCTGCATCATCAGAACACAGATACGCCACGAGTTTGGCCATCTTATGGAGGTCGCAAAATGGCACAGCTCCCTCGGCAGCTCCGGGATCTGTAGAATGTGAGCGATAAGCGCAAGCGGGATTTCTGTTCATCACCTACATCTCCCAGCCATACACTGAAAACCGGCTTGGTTGATTGCAGTGCCAAGATGCGTAAAGATATTGGTGTTCATGCCACCTGCAGCAATCGCATTCACTCTGATTCCCTTGGTCTGATAGTATTTGGCCGTATTCTTAGTCAACCCGATCAACCCAGATTTTGAGGCAGTATAACTGTTCATAAAGTCAGCGACCACTGCATTGCGTTGGGCGTATGGCAGAAAACTCACGCAGCACCTGCAGCAAAAGGCTCAAAGGCAGCAACGGAAGCGATATTCACAATTGCACCCTTGGTATTATGTTTCATGAACCCATTGACTGCACGCTTCATGACCATTGCGGGTGCCTTGAGGTTGACAGCAATCACTTTCTCCCAGAAGGACATATCCATGTCGCCGACCGGGTCGAACTTGTCCATGACTCCTGCACTATTGACGACGTAGTCGAGGTGTCCGAACTTCTCTTCTGCCTGCGCGAATAGGTCGTCCAACGCAGTCTCCGATGTGATATCGCATTTCAATGCCAGGACTCGGCTGACATTAGGAACAGCGACCTTTTCGTTAAAGTCGGCAAGGAGTTTGTCATCGATATCACAGATTACCAGGTTGGCACCTTCGGCCAGGAAATGTTCGGCGATGGCTCGACCAAAACCACCCGCCGCCCCAGTGACGAAGACTGTTTTTCCTTGGTGCGACATTTCAACCCACACGCCTGGTCAGTTCGGATTGTTTGGATTCGAGGTCAATAAGACTCTGGTCCAATCTGGATTCTGAACAGGGAATGATTGTTCACCAGACTCTTATATTCATCAGGCGTAGTCAAAAAGCGGTGACACGCTTACACATATTCCGCGCCACGAGCACAAACTCTCCAGTTCTTGACGAGCAAATTTACAAAATTTACAAATACTGTCACCACGATCAAAGTTCTACACCGACTTCTTCTTCTTCTTCCAAAACAGCTCCAAGGAGGAAACGATGGTCGATTCCGGACAGCCATTGATGCGCCAGAAGATGTGAAGATTATCTTCTATCTCGACCCAAAGGCGATGTAAATGACACTGCGTGTTTCGCCATTGACTGTTGTTTCATTTTGTTGTTGGAAATCCTTCCAGTGTCCGTCCACACACGGCCGCTGATTGGTAGAAGCTTGTCCATCTTACACCTGCAGCACTCAAGGCTGCAACATTCGTGCTTGTTTACCCTGGCACGCCCTCACCCTCGCCCTCCTAACCTGATGACTCTTATTTCTCAAAAACATATCAATTGAATATCGTTTTCACTTCTCGTTGCACTTTCATCTCCGTGACCCCGCTTTCTCGCCGCTGACACTTCACCATCATGACGGCTGGTCACCCCTCCAATCACCTGGCCCACCGCCCTTCACCTCGAGATCACACAGCCGCCAGATGGTTCGAGCATGGGTCCGCACAGCGTGTGAATACGGACAATGTTATCGTCCAATCGCTCCGTCTTGAGTATCCAAACCTCCATCTCACCGTCGTACCCGATTCAAGCTGCAACCTCTTGAGCTTCGCTTCAGCTGGAAACGCCGGCCTGGCACCCATTGACAAAGAGCAAGACCGTCTCTCATGGCGATTCTATCTACCTCCCATGACCAGGCTCAACGGTAGTCGAGGCGCTCTGGGTGACGAAGTCAAGTTCGGCAAATACATGCTCGACTGGAAGAACAACGAATTCGTGGTCTTCATCATCGAAGGTCGTGATGGATCAGGAAATTATCCCGTCTTGATCAACCAATACATCCTGTCCAGTTCCGTCACTGCCACCAACGAGCTGGTACTCGAGGCTGGAAAGTGGACGAATGAGTTGCACAACGAGATCTGGGTCTTCGACAGCGGATATTGGCAAAAGAGCGCGGAATTGTACGATAGCATGCAAAAGGCCAGATGGGAAGACGTTATACTCGAGAATGGAGTCAAGGATGCCATCATCAGCGATCTGGACAACTTCTTCGACGGTCGTGACACGTACGAGAAACTCCGAGTGCCCTGGAAACGAGGTGTCATCTTCTGGGGTCCTCCTGGAAATGGCAAGACCGTGAGCATCAAAGCCATGATGCATTCCATGTACGCACGTGATGATAAAGTGCCGACGCTGTACGTGCGAACTCTGACGAGCTTCGCGGGGCCAGAGTACAGTCTCTCCCAAATCTTCGGACTAGCTCGGAGAGAAGCGCCATGCCTCTTGGTCTTTGAAGACCTGGACAGCATCATCAGCGATGATGTCCGGTCGTACTTCCTCAACGAGGTAGACGGTATCCGCAGAAACGACGGAATCTTCATCGTGAGTCAATACCCATGTGACTTCCCATCAAGTAACTCAGAGCTAACCTCATTTTGCACCGCAGGTCGGTTCCACCAACCATCTCGAACGTCTGGACCCGGGCATCGCCAAACGCCCCTCCCGCTTCGACCGCAAATACCTCTTTCCCAACCCGGATGAGAAGCAGAGAATCGCCTATTTGAAATACTGGCAGAGCAAGCTTGCTGACAATGATGACCTTGAATTCCCGGATGCGATCTGCACGGCCGTGGCGAAGATTACGGACAAGTTCTCCTTCGCGTATATCCAGGAAGCTATGGTCGCGAGTTTGCTCATCATCGCCCGCGATGGAGGGGAGTCGTTTGAGTCGACTTGTCTCGAGTGCTTGGAGATTCATCCCAAGCCGATCGCTGGAGGCAGTTGTGATCGGGATAGCGTGAGGTCGTTCAAGGGTTTGTACGAGTTCGCGTCCAAGGCGAGGCAGTTGGATGAGGAGGATCCGGATTTGGACAAGTACGTGCTGTGGCGGGTGATTAAGCAGCAGGTTAGGATTTTGAGGGAGGAGATGAGCGATGAGGAGAGCTCGAGGAGACGATCTTGAGATGTTGAATGAATAGTTGAGAGGTCCATACTGGTTTGCTTACGAAGATTTGGACAACAAATTGACTTGTACTTGGCTTGAAAGATTTGATGGAGAGCCATCGAGGCATGTACATCCGCCATGAAGAGTGATTCGACAGATTTTCGTATACGATGTATCACGTATGGCACTTGGAATGAACTTTGGTCTCACAATGAATTGCCGTCTTCAATTCAAGAAAATCAAATAATACCTTCCTCGACCCTGAAACAAGCATACCAAATTACGCCATCCCCCCATCTACCCACCATCCCTCCTCATCTCACCCTCCTCATCAATCCCACCTATGCCCCTCATCCACTCCCCCCCACTTCCTATCCTCATACCCCACCTCCTCCTTCACCCTCCTCAAGAACTCTTGATCGACACTCATATTCTTCCCCAAATCATCACTCAACTTCACAGCCGGCCGTCCCTCAACCTCGTAAGGTTTGATGACGATGTTGAGCGGCACGCTCTTCTCCCCCTCATCACTCGCTCTCCTGAAGTCATTCGTGAAAAACGTCCCAATCCCAAAAGACGGCGCCAACCCCTCCGCCTCCGTCTCAGACTTGTACCGTATGCAGCGTTCAACATTCAGCGAGTCAGAGTAAACTATCGCCTTCCCCCCCGAAATCCCGGCGGACTCGTAGAAGCTCTTCATCGTGCGCAAAAACCTTAAGGGGTCCCCCGAGTCCTGCCTGACCCCGGTGAAAATCTCAGCATACGTCTGCTCCTTGCTCTCGCCCTCGCCCTCAGCCCGTGGCACCTCGTTCGCCGAAACCGCCGGAGCGGTTTGCGCGAACGCCCGCAAAAAGTTGGGCGTCCCGAAGGTATCCGTCAAAGCGATACCCAGGACTCCGGGGCCGTAGGCACCCACCCAGCGCTCGAGGGCGAGTCGGTTGGCGTCGGCGTAGTCCTGCGCGATCGCGGCCGTGGCCATGAACCACTCGTGGGCGACTGTGCCGATCGGGGGGAGGGAGAATTTCATCGCGAAGTGCACGTTGGATGTGCCTGTTAATTTGCCGGCGTCGGGGGAAGACTGGGAGGGGGTCGAGGCGGCGGAGGTGAGGCCTTGGAGGACTAGGGAGTGGGTGCGGTAGTCTCGTCTTCGGCGGGTGCCGAATTCGCTGAAGAGGCAGCCGTGGGTGATGAGGGTTTGGGCTTTGGCACGGGCGGATTCGGATTGGCCTGCGTGGGTCCAGTCGCGGTCGACGAATTTGAAGTAGGCTTCGGAGATCAGGGCTAGGAGGGGGGTTTCGTAGAGGATGGTTTCGAGCCAGAGGCCGTGGGTGGTGAGTTCGAGGTCTCCGGGGGATGACTTGTTCGTGTCGTTGTCGCTGTCTGATACTTTGAACACTGTCTTGACTTGCTCCGAGGGCCGGAATCGGAACTTTTCCAGATATTGTAGGTAAGGTTCGTGCAGATACGGACAGGTCTTCTTCAACCAGGCTATCTCTTCGTCACTGACGTGGAGGTTTCCGAGCTTGTCGATCTGAACTTGTAGCCAGTCATAAGCTTCTTTATTAAGTCGCATATGCGGTGTTCGATTTGTGAGCTTGTAGGATATCTTAACATCTGGGTAATACTTCAAGATAGCACATTGCATGGTCAACTTGTAGAGATCAGTGTCCAAGACTGAGAATATGCCTTCCGGCGTCGGGCCGTCGCTTGTCTCCATCATAAAGTCTGTGTTGGATCTTGTGGAAAATGAAGCTACCAGTTCCCGATCTGAGCAATCGAGACCTATATGCTGACCTATATCCTATAGACTGCGTAGTATTTAAGCTTCAGGCTCTCAGGCACAAACTTCAGTTGCACAGCGGGAGCATCCGGGAGAGGGTTTCCGGACTGCACCTCAGGTGCTTTGTTCCATAATTTCATTTTTATCGAAATGGATGGCCATACCATTATTGGACGTCTGAGCAGATCTACATGGAGGACTAGAAATGGTGGCGCAAGGCGTATGATCAAGATGCAATTGACATGTGTTGAAGTTAATCGGGGTTCTATGTTGGAGGGATCGTTTCAGATTCATGCATTGCATGAGCGAGCCCAAAGACCGGCAATCGAGCCGTCGTTCGATTAGACCATGGTCAAGCTGATGACATAGAATGATCTTAGAACTCTTTACATTACCGGAGTTGATTTCAAGCTCACTTGTCCTTGTACGGCAGTTTGTATCCTCCAACACATCCTCGCTGGAACAATCCATCAGGGTCGAACTCCTTGCTCACTTTCTGCATAAGTCGCAGGTTTTCTGAACCATAGCTCTGGAACGGGCTGTGGTCGTTTGGGCACCAGTTCAGATAACAAAAAGCGTCAGATGTACCATTGTCCTCGGCGAATTTCTTAATCTCATCCATGCCAGCTCTCGCTGTTTCATTAACGACTCCATCATCTGATGCATGCTCCCACACAACACTAAATAGAACTACGACCAGATCTTCGTGGCGGTCGCTGAGGCCAAGCACGTTGTGCTGGCCTTTTCTCATCGTCGACGAATGAACTGGTTGAAAAACTATGGTCCATGTGATGCCTTTGGCCTTCTTGATGTATTGGATCTTTTCTTCGAACACTTTGTATGCATATTCCAAAGTGGTAATGTCGTTTTTTATGACCGTAGAGATGTGGAGGTGGCTATGATCAATCAGCTACTGAATACGTCAGAGCATGCTTACCTCTATTCTTACCGAAACTTTGCTGGACTCAGGTTATCCAATTCCTTAGTGGCACTGGTCAAAGTACGGACTTTGACCGTACTCCAGACCCGGCCAATGTCTTTAAACTTGTCCCAGAAGGCGGGCCAGGGTTCTGGCTTGGTATACATAAGATGAGTTGATATCAGTCGGAGGCCAATCTTCTGTACATACGTTATACAGACCAACGGTCCAGCTGCGTATTCGTCGAATGACTTGATCGAATCGTGGAACGCGCGAATGGCTTGTGGCGCCTTGGAGGCAAACATGTAAAAGAAGCCGCCCCAAACTTTCGAGCATGGAAATGCACTCATTTGTAAGCTTGTCACAACACCAAAGTTATTACCTCCTCCTTTGAGTGACCGCCAGAGATCATGGTGCTCTTTCTCAGATGCAACAACGATCCTTCCTGAAGCGAGGACCACACGAAACTGCAGGACATTGTCACAGACAAATCCAAATCGTGGGCTAAAGAAAGAGTAACCTCCTGGAGAATCATTAGCCCCGACTGGAAGACGATCTGGAGAACCTACCTCCAAGGGTCAATCCTCCGACTCCAACGTCTGAGTTTCGTCCCCCAACTACCGCAATTCCCAGCGGATCCAGTTTTCGGGACACATCACCCCAGTGCGCACCTCCGCCAATCCAGACAGATGTCAAGTCATCAGCAGGTTCGACATGGTTAAGGAGACTGAGGTCTATGACGATGCCTCCGCTTGCATTTGAGAAACCAGGCATTGCAGAATGGCCACCGCCTCGAATTGCGAAAACAGGAGCATCAGCATGGTTGTGAGAGCCGGACTGAAAATCCTCGTTAATGAGTGTAATTGCGGTCGCAACTTCCGCCTCGGAGCGTGGTCGTACTACGCACTCAGGTACGATTTCCCGCTGCCTATTGGACCAGTATGAGTCCACGGACTTTTTGAACTGGCTGTGTCCTTGGAAGAACACAATGTCGGGAAGATGTCCTGCCAAACTTGCACTAATAGCGCTTTTCGGCCCAGCGACTGGTTCATCTTGTACTTCGTTTGTCTTTCGGCGGATGAAAGAACTCCATAGACCCAAAACGATGGAGATGCCTGTGATTAGAAACAGGGACGCCGTCTGCCAAGATTCTTGCATCGAGGAGTATCGTAGTAGAGAGCAAGACTGGTGTGCTAAGAGGTCACAGAGTAGGAAGGTGTAGGAAAGCAGCAGTCAAAACTCATGTGAAGTGGGAGGCCGAAGATTGGGGCGTGAAACACAAATACGCCGGAGTACTGTTAAGAGAGGACTCAAGTAAGCGACCAATAGCTACCAATCGATTAAAGGTGCCGCATAAGTCATCCCGTCAGTTCGATCTGCGGTAGGTATCCCAGTTTGGCTTCGACCCGATTTTTGGCTGTGCTGTGCCGTACTATTTACTGAAGCCTGTGAACATAAGATGTTTCAGAGAGGTTCTCTGTCCTTGTAGAACCATAATTATGAACCACAAAAGTCTACAGTCCCTACTGAAGTTATAAGGTACAACGCAAAAGTTCACAGGAGCAACAGCAATATCCTCATAAAATTCAATTCCGAATTCGTAGTTAATTTCTCGCTGGATGATGGGAAGCCATCGTGACAGGGCTGTTGAGACCTTTCTGTCCTGTGATCGAATGCGTACGAAACGTCCGAAGAATTCAAAATTGCAGTTTGCGTGACGGCCTCTGCATGAGGTCAGTTAGATTGGGAAGAATCGATCAGCATCGAGATACACTTGTTACCGGTAACGCCTCGAAAATTACAGTGGGAAGAATGCTCAAGGTGCCGCTACCGCTGCTCTACCTAACAACATGGTTAAGATAAGCTTTAGTTTCACGAGAAAGAATTCACAGAATAAGGCAACTGCTTACTCGAAAAGTACCGCTGTTTTTCGACCAGTATGACGCGGCTGTAAACTCCAAAACGGGGTTGACCGCAGTTCGAGCCTAAGGTTGGCGTTCTGCGGCACAGGCTCACACAGTTCTCGAGCAGTGTTTGCATCTACAATGTCCAATATGTCTTTCCACGACTCGAATCATGTAGAGAGTCGCAATGGCTCTAAATCTTGACGTTATATCATCTGAGTTGGACGGCTGCACCTATCGCGATGTTGACGGGTACGAAGAAAAGTACTTTCCCGACCTCAGTTCCACTTCTGTTCTGGACAACAGCTCTGCTAATATTGACGCAACCCTCCTGCATTCTCCAACAGAACTGGCGAATTGGTTAAACAAGCTCGGAGACTTGTCTACGCCCAAGCTGCCACAGAGATTCGTGGTCGATCATGTGAACCAAGAATTTCCCGGTGTGAAGCTTCATCTGGTCGAGTACAATGACAAAGGCGTCAAGCGAGCACCGTTTACATCTGACACACTTGCGGTGGGTCTCTTGCTTCAAGATCAGGATGTTTCGTCAAACAACGAGGCGGTTCTAACATTCTGTTCTTTGGTCTCGCGTATCTTCACTGCGCGTCCGGATCGCCTGTTCATACACGGCTTCTTGATCCATAATTCTATCATGGAGGCTTGGACCTTCGATAGAGCTGGTGCCTACGCTGGTAAGGCTTTCGACATCTTGCAGCAACCCGGTCGCTTCCGAGGCATGGTCACGAAGTACATGGCCATGAATGACAAGAAACTGGGCCTAAATCCTTTCCAACAGGAGAATATACATGGCTCATTCCTTGACATTCATCTGCAGAATCAGGCTTCTCTAACTCGGCTACATCTTGATGATGACGCCTTCGTCAAACAAGATTATCTCGTAGGTCCCGGGACGACATGCTTCAAAGCCCGAGCCAGCGACGCGTTGGATCTAAAGTTTGTTGTTAAATACACCTGGATCGACACCGAGGAACCTAAGGAGAAAAGATTGTTAGAAATGGCTGCCACGCGAGATGTTCATGGCGTCATTCAGCTTGAAGCCTTTCACGACTTGACGAACATTGCAAATATAAGACATGGACTGTATTTTGGGCAGCCTCTCAAATTTCAGGCTGATCAGAGTCCAGCAGAAACCGAAGAGGGAGGAAAATTTGATGATCTTCATCTCAAGCGTGTCGTCACATCACCGCTTGGTCGTTCCCTCGATACATTTTCATCAGCCTCCGAACTTTTTGCAGTTCTCCGCGACGCCGTCAAAGCTTTGTCCTCCCTCTACTTCCAGGCAGATATAATTCATCGTGATATCAGCACGCGAAACATCGTGATTGCCGACAAAGAACGGGGTCCGACTGGGTTCCTGATTGACCTGGATTGTGCTCTTGACGTGGAGCATCCTCCGGCGGGGAAACGGCTTATTGGCTCGGAGGGTTTCATGGCCGTGGGCATAATGGGTGGCGACGATCACACATACCGGCACGATTTGGAATCCGTATTCTACGTGTTTCTCTGGCTTGCAATCTGTCATGAAGGTCAAAGCTCCGTGAAGATACCACCTCAGAGTCGCTTGCAAGCTTGGGTAGGCCTCGACTTCCTGGGATCTTTCCACGCCAAGATGAAAGACCTGGATCCTGCAGAGTTTGTTATCTGGACGAAAAGGGAATTCACCCGCTCTTCCGAACCTTATCTGCCGTTGGCTAACGACTTGCATAAGCTGCTTTTCCCGCTCAGAAACGGAAAGTTCTTCATTGGCACTGACTCCGACAACTTGTCTGCTAGCAAGCTGTATGACGGCATGGTCTCAGCCTTTGAGAAGTATAAAGTCAAGTCATGATTCGACTCGAACGTCTCAGTAAACAAACCGGCTTGTTCTTGATCGCTCTAGCATTGTTGACTCCACATCGATCATGAGTTCATTGTGTCTTTCAATTGAATCACCTCGGCTTCATCACAATCAGACCGTAGATATGCCGCAGACTCGCAGAGGCCAGGCCGCACCCAAGGCACGGCACATGTTGCGGCACATTGTCTGATTGGATTACACGGTGACCGACGTTGCCAAAAAGATACGCCTGCCTCATTTTCCACACCGGTGTATTCCCCACGCAGCACCTCATGTGCCACTATCGTGCGCAAAGTCGAAGCTATGCTAGGGCTGGAGTCTCTTGTTGGTGCTTTTAGTGACTTCTAGGCCGCACTCCTGTATCGATGCGGCGTGTGTGTTGAGATGGCTGGGAGAATGTCATGTTTGAGAACCGCCATGATGTATAGAGAGTTTGGGTGAGTGAAATCACGGATAGATAGAATTGGATGTTGAGTACAAAGTTGTGTGAAAGACAAGTGAGCGAAGAAAATATTTTCGAGCGAAACGTCTTCTCTTATGGACGCGGAGACACCCTGTTCATGGGCGACCACATTGCGGCACTTCACCTGCTGTTGCCTAAACATCATGCGCTATAGCCTGTTTTCGAGTGTATGCCGTTTCTATTCCGACTTCATGTGGCACAATCGATCTCAAAAGGCCGAATCACACTGCACACTGTGTACAACACGCTGCCCAACATCCGTTGCCTGTTCGATGTTCCAGAAGCAAACGCCGGTGACATTGCCGATCTCCAAAAGCTGCTTGACAAGTACGATCTCTCTGACAAAGTCCGGATCAAGCTCGTCCATATCCACTTTCGTCTCGAAGAAGGTGAAGTTTTCGCTGCCAGGGATGTTGAGATCCCTAAGCATGGAGCCATTACCATCATGCAACCTCTTGTTACGGCAAAGCACAAGCAACTTTTTGGTTATCACTACTTTGTCGATGATGACGGAAATCTGTCGGCGTATGAATATATGGAGTTTCCCGGACCGGACCTCTCAGACAAGCAAGCATTCGTTCAGGAATTCTGTCAACTCGTCAAGGACCGTGGCCTCCAGCGGGAGCTCGGACTCTTTTTGCGCCATGCGGACGACCATGTTTCGACTCATGAATTAGAGTATCCAGCCCGGCGTGTTTGCATTGACGTGCCGTACGAAATTCCACTGCCACCGAGCGAGGATAGCTTCGATACCATGACTGAGTTTATGCGAGACTGGCCCAAGGATGCCGAGGGTCGCCAGATTGTCGGAGACTCTGAAATGATCAGGAATGTACCGACCAAGTCTCATTCGCACCACGTCCACCACAGACATACCGATCGCAATCACTCGGGAGAGGGAGACCTCACGGATGCTGAGTCTTTTGTTTCCGATGGCAATTCTTCGGATGCCGAGTCTCTGAACGGTCTGACTGTCAGCTACGGCTTTCCGCGAGAGATTGAACTTGCTGGGAGCAAGCTTGATTCAACTTCCGGCCTGTTCGAAGTTGTGTCGTATCTTGCAGACAATGTATAGGTGAAGTACAATGTGATGAGCGTTGGATTGGAACTCGCCTGGTGAACAGCGAATGACATGTTTCAGAGGCCGTAGGTAGATCTTTCAGATTGAGATAGCTTGAACTTGTGACGTTGCGTTCAGAGTCTCTTTCGTTATCGTCTCTAACCATCTCATAATTAATAAAGACTGTCTTGTGATATCAAAGCCCACAAAGTATAACAGATTCCTGACGTTCTTGGTCGCTCACGTCTTGAAATCTCCAAGACCTTTGTCATATCCTGGAACGGTTCCTTGCAGTATAATTTGCATTGCATCGTCGCTGATAGATAGGCACAATGAACTGCACGCAACAGAATGCATCTCCCCCCTCCGTGCCTCAAGCCCGAAAAATCTAACGCAGTGAGTCTTTATGCTGGCCTTCGGGCAATCCAGCAGAATGGTGGCATGACCATAATCGCCCCTTTCCCTGTTTCTTGTGCAGCTTGATCGACCATTCTTAGCAGATCAATACCTTCCTTGCTGTCAGGCGCATACAGGCGTCGAGCAAATTGCTCGGTGAGCATTAGAAGCCTAAATAGAGAAGGTCAATTAGCTGATGAGGTCGTTGAATTGGTGTTGGAGCTGGGCGCTCACTGGTCATTGTTGTATCGCATTAGTTCCTTGTGCTGCAAGAACAATTCACCCATGTCGTGCCGTTTCACCTCATCGAACCCATTCTTTTCAAACAGCTCAACACCTCGAGCCTTCCAATCCAAATCCCATTCCCCTCGATCTCGATCGCTTATCCAGCGGCACCATGCATCCGTCGCAGGGGCATCAAGATCGGGGAACGCTCTGAGCACATAGCTGTTATACGTATCAACTTCATCCCATTGCAGATATCCACCCGGTTCTTTATCTGTCAGCTACATGATCGCGAGTACGAGGAACAGACGACTAGGGAAAGGAAACCCACTCAAGAGTTTGTAGAGGTTCTGCATGATCGGCTCTACACTATTTCGTTTGACAACGACCGCAATGAGCCGCACATGAACCAAGTCGAATTTGCCTTCAAAACCCGCCGGTACGTCCTCGAAAATATTCCAGCGATGAAGGCTTAGATTCTGGGGAAGCCACGGCTTAGGTGGCGCTTGGTCGAGGATGAGGTCAAACCCATGGAGATCTGAAGAGGGTCCGAGCTGGCGCCCGACATCAATTATCCAGAGGCAAGTACCGCATGCGACGTCCGCAACAGAGGCGGACTCTTTCAATTCAGGGATCGAAGGATGGATATTGAAGCCCAGGGCTTGCCGCCAGATGTACTGTTGAAGAGCCAAGCTTGTCCTGTAAGTCACAACGTCTTGTATCACGGATTAAAGGATTGGAGCCGTACCGAACCGTCCCTTGGAAATCCGAATTGAGTACGTAGTAGTCAGTCTTCAGGAGATCTTTGTGATGTCCCGAGCCATCTTGCGGGGTACTATCAATACTCGTAGCCATCTTCGAGAATGAGTAGGATGGATCAAGAACTCCGCATTGTTGGAGGAAAGTCATTCGAACTTCAAGCTTGATGTGTGCGCTGTCATCGCGCCGACTTGAGGAGGAAGTGGATCTGACATAAGGTTCAGACGCCCAGCCAACTGGCAAGTCGAGGCGGCCTCATGAGGAGGAGGGGTTTCGATGATGATGATTCAGTCGACATCTGCTGCCTTTTCCGAATGCATTCGCACTACTAGCCGGAACTGTCTTGTAATGGATGAAATCGTAAAGGTTGTTATTTTTAATACAAGTCGACTGTATGCGCTTCCTTCGCCGCTGAGTACTTTGAAGGGTGGGCAGAGTCGAATGGCTTTGAAGAGAACAGTATGCTCATGGGCCGGATGATGATTCCGCGGTCCCAAGGGCTTCTGTCGTTTGGAGTTTATTCATGCTAGATGCTGACTTTCGCAGCACGTAGTTTCGTGATGACAGATCTGCATTCTATAGTTCACGGCAGATGGCAGAAGCAACCTCATGAAGAACTGCTATTTCCCGGAAAGACTCTGGCGGGGTTCAGGCCAGCTGAAGGATTCCGTGGGCCGCAAGCTTGGGCTGTCAGACCCAACCATGCCGCCTGTGTGCTTAGGGTTGACCTAGATGTTTCATCATAAAAACGTCTGTTGCATTCCCGTTGAGTCCCGCATGGTGGATAAAATCACCTAGCAAACAACCCATTAGGATCATGTCAATACCAACGATTCAACGTACGTCAGCAACTGACTAACGACAAGGTATAGGATGTACCGATGTAGCTACATAAAAGCATACCTATTCATTCTGTTTGTGAAGCCCAAGTCTCTAAACTAAATCCTGTCTATAAGATACATAATTCGACGACCTTCATTGATCGTACCTTTTCATAGCTCTGACGAGAAAATGGCAGCCCCAAAACCAGACACCAACTACTCCGAGCCAGAATACGCCCGAACAATCGACAGAAAGACCGCTCCCTTTTACCGCCCAAACATCGACAGCAAAATCGTCCCAGAGGTACAACCCCAATCTTCCCCTCCCTCAGACCTCTCACACTAACCCTCCCCTCCCAACCTCAGACCCGCGACCTCCTCCAAAACTACAGCCACATCCCCCCATCCCAACAATCCTCCCACGTCCACAAAATCGTACGCCTCCCGCCCCCCCGG
>JAOSBP010005104.1:0-11412 GCA_027563825.1 Erythroxylum mucronatum
CGCTTTGAGGCCTCTAATACGACTTGTAGATATGGATGTTAGCTTTCAAATGGCGCAAGAACGAAGGCATTTGGATATCTGTAGAAAAAGTTATGGCAATCGCGCCAAAGTATGTTCAATTGAATCTTGGAGAATGAACATGGTATATTCTTTTGACCATAACTCCCTCATCCAACCTCCAAATGGGGTGATTTTTGAGCCCATGGATTCATGAGACATGTAGGTATCTATCCATAAAAATTTGTATCATTTGGAATTAAATTGAAAGAGCTTGCATGAAATCAAGTAAAGGGTCAGTTGAGAGAGCAAGATGGGGATATGAGCACATGTTGGTATTTTGGTGATATCCTGAGCTATAAAGCTCCAATTGAATTGATTCTTGTTTTAAAATGATCAAGAGATATTTAGCTATGATTTTTATGGAAATCCCAAATGAATCTAAGATTTTGAGTTTTCCAAATTCGGTGTACGCGTAGCGGGAATAAGTTCAAGCATGACGATTAGGTAGCATGGGCACACTATGGAACTTTAGTAAGTAAATTTTGGAATCATTATGAACATGAGAATGAATTCAAAATGTCTTTAAGGGTTCAAGGGATTAAGAGTAAAAAAAAAATATAACCCTTCAAAGTAATACGCACGCTCAAGATTCACGATTTTAAGCAAGAGAGTTGGGTTTCGGGAACGGGATCCAACATGCAGGGCACCAGCTACCTCATCCCAGGGTTCGACCAAGAAAAATAAGTCAAGATGGAGTGGTGGCAGGAGGTTTAGTAGAGGCGGATCATCCAACCGGGGATCCTTTAGGTCACCCACTAGGCCCAGAGATTCCCGTGACACTAGAACCCCAATGCTAAAGTGTGGTGCTTGTAGAAAAAAACATTTGGGTGAGTGTCGGATGAATATGACTGTCTGCTTGCATTATGGTTAGGATGGTCACTTCATAAGAGATTGTCCCAACAGTAGCTAGATCTTCAGCACCTCTATAAGCTAGAGGGGGTTACAAATAGGGCGACCGAGGATTTTAGACAAGAGGGTCGAGTTTTACTAGATTTGGAAGAAGTTTGAGGGTAAGGAAGCAGCCCCTATAGGATGGGCAAGTAGACCCCGTACATAAGTCTAAGTTTTTGCAGCACTCAGCAGGAGACCAATGCCACATGAGAGGTAGTCACCGGTATGATTACTATTTTTGATCATGATACATATACTTTAGTAGATCCTAGTGCTACATATTCTTTATGTCTATGGATTTTTCTGCAAAATTGAGTGTTATGCCTTAGTTATTAGATGCTAGGGTAGTAGTTTCCATTCTAGCTGGGAACTTATTCTTAGCTGAAAGAGTGTTCGTAGATAGTAAAATACTGATTGAGGGTAAGGAATTCCTAGTAAACTTTATCATATTCGATATCTGGGATTTTGATGTTATTCTTAAAATGGATTGGTTATCTGCACATCAAGCGGTGGTGGATTGTTTTAAAAAGGAGGTTAGGATGTGTCAATTAGGGAATCCAGAGGTAATATTTCATGAGATACAAAAAGTTCTTTCCACTAGTATCGTGACTGCCATTATAGTCAGTAGAATGCTCTATAAAGGATGCCAAGGATATCTGGCCTACATGATTGAACAAAATATTAAGGAGGTTCAACTAGGAGATATTCAGGTGGTCAAAGAGTTCCCTGGTCTGTTTTAGGAGGATCTTCCAGGATTACCCACAGATAGGATAATAGAGTTTGAGATAGATATACCACCAAAAACTCAACTGATTTCAATTACTCCGTACATAATGGGTCCAACGGAATTAAAGGAATTGAAAGTGCAAATTGAGGAGCTATTAGATAAGGGTTTTGTGAGACCCAACACTTCTCCATGGGGGGCTCTAGTCCTATTCGTGGAAAAGAACGATAGGAGTTTAAGGTTGTGTATTGACTACGGACAACTGAATAAAGTGATAGTTCGTAACCAATATCCACACCTGTGAATTGATGACTTATTCGATCAGCTATAGGGATCCAAGGTGTATTCAAAGATTAATCTAAGATCAGGCTATCTTTAGTTGAAAGCTCGCAGTGAGGATGTTCTAAAAACTACCTTTACGATGAGGTAGGGCATTATAAATTCTTAGTTATGCCATTTGGATTAACAAATGCACCAGTTGCTTTTATGGATTTGATGAGTAGGGTATTTCTAAAGTACATAGATAAGTTTGTGATCTTGTTTATTGATGACATATTAGTGTACTCAAGATGTCAGGAGGACCATGCAGAACACCTTCAGATTGTACTACAAACCCTACGAGAGCACCAATTATATGCTAAGTTTAGAAAGTCCCAGTTTTGGCGTAACAAGGTTGCTTTCTTTGGTCATGTCATCTCAACTGAGGGACTTAGTGTGGATCCCCAAAAGATTGAATTTCTTACTAATAGGACCACTGTGACGGAAGTCAGAAGCTTTCTTGGATTGGCAGGCTATTATAGGAAATTCATTGAAGAATTTTCCATAATAGCAAGCCCACCGACCAAATTGGCCTCAAAAAGAGGAGAAGTTTGAGTGGTTAGATGCTTGTGAACAAAGTTTTAATGAACTAAAAGAAAGGCTGACAATAACTCCTGTGCTCACATTACCAACGGGGACTGATGGATTTATAGTGTATAGTGATGCCTCGAGAAAGGGGTTAGAGTGTGTACTCATGCAGAATGATAAGGTTGTAGGATATGCTTCTAAGCAATTGAAGAATCATGAACAGAATTATCCCACCCATGATCTAGAATTGGCAGCAATAGTTTTTGCATTGAGAATATAGAGGCATTACTTGTATAGTGTTCCCTATAGGATTTTTCACATATCACAAGAGTCTGCAATATTTTTTTACTCAGAAGGAACTGAACATAAGGCAGAGTCAGTGGTTGGAGTTCATAAAAGATTATGATTGTACGATAGAGTACTATTATGAAAAAGCCAATGTAGTGGCTGATACCTTAAGTAGGAGACTTAACAGTTCGATAGCAGAACTGAAGATGATATATCTTCCACTTCTAGTGGAAATGAGGTCTCCAAGAGTGAGAGACATTAATTGCTACCTTTCACGTTCGTCCCATCTTGGTGGATCAGATTAGAGAGGGACAGGAACAAGATCCACAATTGATGAAATTGAAGACGGAAGTTGAGATTGGGCAGAGAATAGATCTTACCATCAATTAAGATGGTACAGTGATAAGGGGCAACGATTATGTGTACTGGATGTAGAAGAATTAAAGAAAGAGATCCTAGAGGAAACTCACTCCTTAGCTTATGTTATGCACCTAGGTAGCACAAAAATGTATCATACTCTCAAAGAACACTGTTGGTGGAGAGGGATGAAGAAGGAAATAGCAGAGTTCATTTCTAAGTGTCTAACTTGTCAGTAGGTAAAAGTAGAACATCAGAAGCCTTGGGATTAATGCAGCCCCTCCCTATCCCAGAATGGAAGTGGGAGAAGATTACTATAGACTTTGTAATAGTACTTCCACGGAGTCAGAAGGGGCACAATGCTATATGGGTGATAGTGGACAGGTTAACAAAATCCACACATTTCCTTGCAATCAATAATGATAACAAAATCCACACATTTCCTTGCAATCAATAATTATTATCCCTTAAACAAGTTAGCCTAGCTATATGTGGATGAGATAGTGAGACTCCATGGTACGCTAATTTCTATTGTCTCATATCATGACCCTAGGTTTACATTAAGATTTGGGCCCAACTTACTGAAAGCCTTAGGTACACACTTGAAGTTTAGCGCAACCTTTCACCCCAGGCGGATGGACAGTTAGAGAGGACTATCCAAACACTTGAGGATATGCTTAGGTCCTATGTTATAGAGTTTAGGGGGAGTTAGGACATGCACCTACGACTAATAAAGTTCGCGTATAATAACAATTATCAGGCTAGTATTGGCATGGCCCCTTATGAGGCTCTTTATAGAAGAAAATGCAGAACTCCAGTATGTTGAGATGAAGTTGATGAAAGAAAACTAGTAGGTCCCTAGCTTGTGCAGGTAACAACAGATTAAATTCAAGTTATTTAGGACAGATTAAAGATAGCCCAGGAATGACTGAAAAGCTATGAGGATAATCGCTATAGGGATCTTGAATTTGAAAATGGAGATAAAGTATTTCTCAAGATTTCTCCTTGGAAATGTGTACTTAGGTTTGGGAAACGCGGTAAGCTAAGCCCGCATTATATGCGATTGTATGAGATCACAGAAAGAATTGGGTTAGTGGTGTATTGATCGAAGCTACCAGATGAGTTTGCGAGGATTAACAATGTCTTCCATGTATCTATGCTTCGTAAGTACCTAGCAGACCCTTCACATGTTATCACTGAACAACTGGGGAACCTAAAGGAAGATTTGACTTTTGGTTAAGGTATTGTGGACAAATCACGCAGTAAAGGAAGCTATATGGGAGCCTGAGCAGTAGATGCATGCATTATATCTCCACTTGTTTTGAACATGTATGCTTAGCGAAATTTCAAGGACAAAATTTGTACAAGGAGGGGTGATTGTAAAACCCCAAAACTTTCCTTTCAATGAATAAAAATTTTCATATTCGGTGAATAGTATTTTCGGATGAATAGTAAATTTTTGTGGGACCCAACCTTGAAATAATGAAAAATATCTGGAATAAGTATTAGAGTTTAATGATACTGAAACGGATCAAAAATAAGTCTTATAGGATGGATTTCGGGAGTTCCGAATGTTTAGGACTAAAATGCCCTTTTTGGAAAAGTAATTGGTATTAATAATTTTAAACTCATTCAAAAAAATTTAAAGCATCCAATCAATAAGTATTGACCTTAATTAGAGTATTTCATTATCAATTTGATGGTAAAATGGTTGTGGAATATTTTCGGAATTTAAATCATTTAATTGATGAATTAAATTCAATAAAGTTCAATTTGGTCTTTTTACATGTCATTAAGGGTAATTTGGTCATTTCACATAGTATTAGTGGAAGAATGAGTCATTAGAATAGAACCAATAGGAAAGTGAAGTGTAAAATCCATTAAATGAGCATTAAAAGGAATAAAGCAAGACTTTTGCCTTCAATTGAACATAAACATGAGAGACCAAACAAAAGGGAGAAAAGAAGAGAGAAGAAGGGACATTCAACCAAGGAGGGAGAAGAAGAGTGCAACTACCATTTTTCATGGTTTTGGAGAATACATTGGAGAAATCTTGATCAAGTGGAGGTACTCATCAAATACCAAGAGATTGGAAGATAAATTGGTAAGTTTTCTTATCCTAAATTTCTAGTTTTGGGGATTTTTAGTGGGATAGATTTATGTAAGATAAATGATGATTTTTGAACTTGCCATGGAGTAGAAAATAAGTTTGGAAGCATTTAAGGGATGGATATGACAAGAGAAAGAATTATGTTTTGTGAATGTTTATATTTGGTTCTTGGATCACTTGAACCAAAAATCTTGTATCTGATGTTGCCCCTGTCTTGGAGCAGCTTGTGATGTTTGGTGCATGTTTCTTGAATTAGAACTTCAAATAGTTTGATTTTTTATTATATTGAAACTTGAGACATAGGGAACAAATATCTAGAAGGCTCAAAGCCTAATTTTGAACGTTTGCTATGTGAAAAGTAAGGAACAATTGGAGGTATAGCTTCTGGACATAGGCCATATCCGTGACTCATCATACATTATCATGATATAGTGAATTAAATTGAGTAAGATAGTGTTTTGAAGAAATTGATTAGTTAGAATGGGTAAAAATATGATTTTAAGTGACTTTTGAAGTTAGAATTGGAAATGGAGAACAATATGTTAGCTTTCGGTAGTAAATGGAAATACGATTAACCTACGTGTAGGCTATTAAATACTAATCTCGAATTCGGTTAAACCGAATTTATAGTGTTAATGTCTTATTTCCAAATTTGGAAATAAATGCCTAAGCGAAATGCGCTTGTGTAGGTAAAGGAAAGGCACAAAACGCGTAAATGTACTTAGCGATAAAGTTGCTTAATGGTGTGCTTAGCGATAAAGTTTTATGTGAATGATGCATTATGAGTGAATATTACTAGTACAATTTTATGTTTTTAGCAATATATGGATTGAAGTTTAAAAGTTAAATCTTATATGATTTGAGTTTATATTGAGATGATGTTATTGGTTGATAAAAAGGAAATAGTTTTTAGCCTATGGTATACTAACAAATTTTTTATATATTAATATATCGAAGTATAACAATTAACCTAGTATGGGTAAGTAATGTAGAACCAACTTTGTAACTAGTAGTTGACCAGTTGCAGGTAAGCGATATAAAATCACCTCTATAACTACCAGTATATAGCGGGTAACCTATTATGAGTAACCGATGTAGAACCAACTCCGTGCTAAGAACAATCTTTTTACTTTCTGAACTGCACTTGTACCCTTTCGTCAGGGACGGATCGAGAATTTTTTTGAGTGGGGGCAAACTATTTAAAGTATTCTTCTATTACTGATTTTTTTTAATGGGGGCAAAATTTTATTTTTTTTTATATAATCAAAACTTATAAAATAATAAAATTTTTATATAAAATTTTTTAGAGGCTTGCCCCCACTTACCCCAATATGCATCCGTCCTGCCTTTCGTCTCATGACTGTTGCCAATGAAAATATATTTTTCTACTTTGTCATCCAACTTCTTCCTTTACTCATCAGGTACACGGGCGTAAGCAACAGAACCAAATACATTAGAGATGATGTCAAAGAAAGAAGAAAATGGTACCTTTATCCCAGTAGCGCCAAAAAGAAAATCCACCACACATACTCGCAAAACACCTTAAAAATAAAATCCACAGTTTTGAGCAAAATCAGAACCCGTGAACGGCCACCCCAAGTTCAACCCAAAGCCTAAAGAGAAAACCTCGACATCGCTATGAGCAGGAACGTTTGGATGCAGAGTTAAAGCTTGTGGGAGAGTGTAGTCTGCGATACAAGAGAGAGCTCTAGAGAATGCAGTATGCACTAAGTCGTATGAGAAATGCTGTTAGAACATGTTTTACCCTTGACGAGAAGGATCCTCGTTGTATCTTCGAGGGTGAAGCTCTTATACTAGATGTAGTAAAATTTTAATCACCACAAATTTAACTTCTGATTGATTTATCAAAGCAAAACCATCAAAGTCGTATCTCGACTTACATGAACATGACCAAACAAGTTTCTCTGTTTTTGCCATATATATATTAAATAATACTTAATTGTATGTAAACACTCACTACTTTATTCAATTTATTGATAAGCACACTAAATTTATGTGGTTATATTTTTTCCAGAAAAAAAAAAGTCATTGATGTATTTAAATTTTTCCATACCATGGTACAAACATAAAGAAAGTCCAAATCGACTGGATCGGGGAATATCAAACTCTGACAAACTTTTTCGCAAAATTTGGAATACTCAATCAATACCCATGCCCACAAATTCATGAGCAAAAGTCGTCACCGCGACATTGTCACCAAGGATTATTTTTTGTTGGTACACTCAGGATATCCACCGACGGAATCAGTGACTAATTCCTTCGCTGCGGGAACATCTCCAACATGGGAGGGCTACAGCTGACCCAGGAGCTTGCTGCATTCCCAAGGGTGGGATTCGAACCCCCAACCACTTGGTTAAGCGTAGAAGGCATGTATATTCTTAAAGACATTTGGGTGTCTCAATTTCCCTTTTCTTTGACCGTATAATCAACACAAGATAGATTTAGGTCCAAGCCATGCATCTTTTTAGGATCTAGTGTTAAACAAACACAAGGGCTAGCTATTTCTGTTATCATCTTCCATCATCCAAAATGTATATTGCTAGGCATGTTGTGTTTTGATGACCTTATGCTTACTGGTGACTCTTCGATATGATTTTTCTTGGATTCATTAAAAATTTGGATGCCACGTTTTCCTTGAAGGATCTTAGATCTGTTGACTAATTCCTGGGAGTTGAAGTTTGTCGCAGTCGCAGGGGTATGTTCCTGAGCCAAATAAAGTATATTCTTGACATATTATCTAGAGTTGAAGTGGAAGACTCTAAACCAATTCCCAAACTTGCAAATCCAAACTCCAAGCTGTCGTAATATAGATAAAATAAGTCAGACGCATCTCTTTACAGGACTGTAGTGTAGTAGGGGCGTTGAAATAAGTCTCGATTACACAGCCCGATATCTCATATGTTGTAAATCGTGTCTATCAGTGTATGCACACTCCAATAATATATCATTGGCAAGTCGTGAAGCGTATACTTCGCTTTCTTAAAGGCATTTGCATTGCAGCTATGGATTATTTCTTCAGGCTAGTAGAATCAATCGTCAGTGGCGTATTCTGATTCTTCTTGGGCTGATGATCTCGATAATTGCAGATCAACACAAGGGTACTTTGGAGGCAACTTGTTTAGTTGGTCATCTTATAAGCAACAGTCTATTGCTAAATCAAGTACTGAGGCTGAATACAAAGCTTTAGCTTCTGCCACAGCCGTACTCATTTGGTTTCAACAACTCTTTAAGGAGCTCTGTGTATATCATCTAACTGTGTCGATATTACTATGTGACAATTTGTCTGCCACTTACATACGTTTGAATCCTGTTTTTCATTAAAAAGAAAGGTCGAAACAGTACAGTTGCATTGACTATCATTTTGTTCGTAAGAAAGTCAAAAGAGGAGACTTGAAAGTGATTCAAACCTCCTCTTATTGCAATATAATTAAAATACAAGGCATCACCACAGTTTTTCTGTGAGTTGAGAAACCACAGAATTACCTTTGTCTCTTAACAAATTATGTATCAACATAAGACTACTTCATATGACAAGGCCAAATCGAAGATGCTTACTTTACAATATGCTTTCATTTTTCAGTTTGAAACAAACTTTTCAGCACTATTAAATGGTGCTTTTCAAGTTGTTTAATTTTCAACTCCTTATCTGGGAATGACACTGAAATCAATTAAAGACCCCCAAGTTTGAATTCAATCTCTTCATAATGTTCAAAAGAAAGATAGAAAAACATTCGTTCTATAATTTTCGGGTCAACATCAATCAATAGGTCAGTCATCAACATATTCCCTTGTTTTCTTATTGTTCTTATTTTATTCATTAATGCTCTGAAAATACTACTTAGAATTGATGTCTTGGAGGAATACTGTGTGACCTTCCTCCAATGAGAATATTTAATGAACTTAAAACTTGATTAATTGACATAAAATTATACTCTCTAAGAAATGTGTTAGGATTTGGCCAGATAGTTAATAATAATAGAATTTCAACACTTATTCAAACCACGACATACATGCTCACTAAATACGAGTTGTAGGATAATTAATTGCAGTTAATTACTGGAGTACTCTACAATTTCTGATGTACAAACATATTACCAAAGGAAGTTCTAACATCAAAAATCTCAACTTAAAGGTTGTTACATATTTTGATCAACCAAACCAATTAGCTAACGATTATAATTAGCGGGGAGTTTACATGTAATGATGCTTCATAAAGCATAGTAATATTGTACAAAACTAGGATTTTTCACAATTAAATTTTTTAATCTAAAAGCACATATAACTATGAAGATTGTCTATATTGACACATGCATGATAACTTGGGTTAAAAAACTGGAACCTTTATAGCATGACACCAAATTTTTAATCTTGGGTCAATGGATTTCTTCATCCGATATATTAGTCCCAAAGTGGAATATAAGCTGATTTTAATACTACATAAATTATACACAAATTATGACTGACCTACTTTACTTAAATAGACATATTTGTACAAAATTAAACCTTCTTGAATTGGTTAAGAATGTGTCGGGAAGACGAATCCAGATCCTCTATCTAATATTACTTTGTCTTATTCTGTCTTATGGAATCTCAGTCATTTATTTTACGGGACCCACGCAGAACCCACATAAATAAATGACTAAGATTTATTGGACACAATAAGACACCATAATATTGAACAAAGGATCTGGACTCCGGGAAGACATGACGTTAACCTTAGTAAACTAAGAACTAGCCCCAAAATATCAAATTCCAAGTTCCAAATTTCCTAAAGAATTAAGAACGATAATAAATAAAAATCAATTTGATTGAAGAGAGCAGGTTATTTACCCTTTCTTACAGACTTAGCAAAAGAATGAACGTTATGCATATTAATCACAATTTTCGGTCTCCGGTCACTTTTAGTCGCAAGTGCACGAGTCAACTAAATAAGTAGAGCTGGTTGCTCAACACGGGGAGATACTGCCAAATCACGAGTGGCTTCCAAGGCCTTGTAAATCTCGTAAATAAGCCTGTTCTCAACTTCTTCGCTGGAGTACACGACTGGGATAACCTGTCGAGCTTTTGGGATTCGTTTGCTTCCAAAAACGTTGTCAGAGCTCAAGTAGCCCGCGTTCCCTGCTAGACTGAGCATCATGTCAACGTAAGCATTCTTCAGCTTATTCCAAAGCTTCAAGGGTGAGAAAAATCTCAACCTTAACTTAACTGCTTTAATCTTCCAAACTCTTCTCGGTTTAGGGCCTCCAAGTCTCAGGGTCTTTGTATTCTTCCGGATGCCAGCTCCGTCGATGCGTTGGTATCTTTTCCTTCTCCAATATCTCTTCCAAGTGCCGGGAAATGGCTTGGAAAGCAGTTCCATTTTCGCTGCTTGCGGGAGAGAAAATGAGAGAGAGAGCAAAGTGATTGAGGGAGGCAAGTCACAGATTCATTTATATGAAGTTGGCGTTCCTTCCTTGTACGGGGGAATGTGGTTACGTATGTGCGTGGTGAATAAAGGAGAAGTCTAAATAAATCGGGTCAATAAAGTCGGTTAACAAAGAATTCAATAAAAGGCCAATGAAGTTGACACAGAGTATTAAATTTATCCATTGGTTGATACGAATCAAGCCAAAGATCCGCAAACCCAGGTAGAATTTTGAATGTTACACGTTGTTTCAGTGTTAAAAACAAACTAATCTTGTGTTGATGATTTTTGAATTTTGACCAAAAAAGAGAAATTCGTAGGCAACAAGCATGTTAGAGTAAGCCGCGACGGCGGGAGCCCGGTTTGTCGTACCAAGTTAAAACGATTTGTCGTACCAAGTTAAAAAGAAATATTCTTACCAAGTGCCTGATTAGCAGGGGTGCTCAACAAAATATGTGCACATGTGAATCAGACCTGAACTGCATGAATTGAATTTGTAAATAAGGTTAACCGAACTTGAATTCAGGTTCGGTTCGAACCGAATCTAAAAAATCAGGTTCATAGTTCAGATTCAGGTTTTTAACTTGCAGTTCTAGGTTAACCGAACCTAAACCGCACTTATAGCAGTTAACCGAACCGAACCGAACCTGATTTATAGGTTTAGGTTTAAACCTGAACCTGAAACACCCAAAAAACCTATCATATATTTAG
>JAOSBP010005229.1:0-11404 GCA_027563825.1 Erythroxylum mucronatum
CAAGCTCTCCAGGACAGAGGTAGGGTCTAGCAGCTCTTATTCTGTTCTAGCTATTCCCGGGTCAAAAGTGTTTGACTCGGTTAGGTTTTCTGATCTCTGCGTGGATACTTTTAGAGATAGTCTCTATTGGCTATTCAGGTTTGAGTTTTCATACCGACACCGGGATCCTGGGTTTCAGGAAGGTCCCGGGAACAAAAATTTTTATTTTTCGCTGCTGAAACATGTGATGTTCCTTCCGGGATTTTCCTACAGTCTGCACTCCTCAACATACTCTAGAATAGTGTTCAATTCTATGGGTTATCAACTTTAGATCCCAATGCCCACCTTGCAAACTTCTTGGATATATTTGATACTTTAATATTTCAAAGGATGTTTGATGATGTTGTGCGACACAGACCATTTCCATTCACTTTACGAGATTGAGCCAAGGTATGGTACCACTCACTTAGTGCATCTCAGATCACCACATGGGAGCAAGTAGCCCAAACCTTCGTCGCCAAGTACTTCCTTTTGAAAAAGACTACTTGGATCATTAAGGAGATTACAAACTTTAAACAAAATGATGGGGATTCCTTATATGAAGCTTGGGAGAGATTCAAAGAATTGCAACAAAGCTGCCCACACCATAACCTTCCAAGGGAGTTCTTACTCCAGACATTCTACAATGGTGTGAATCAAACTACAATAGGGACAATTGATGCAACTTTTGGAGGGTCTTTGATGAGGAAAACCATTGAGGAGGCTTATGATCATTTGGAGGAGTTGGCTACTAACAGTTGCATATGGTCAAATGAAAGGAGCAGGCAAGGTAAAGGAACAAAAAGTCACGATTCCAATTGATTATGTTACAGCCTTGGAAGCCCAGATTATCGCTCTCACTCAGAAGTTGAAAAATATTCAAAGAGCTTCTTCATCCACAGTCAAAGATAACCCAATATGAGTTATATAGGCAGGATAACCATTCCACATCAATGTGTTTCTTGTTAAGAGCCAGTGGTACAGAACAAGTAAATTACTTGGGCCAACCACAACAAAGAGGTAACAATCCATACTTTAACACTTATAATCTACGGTGGAAAAATCACCCAAATTTTTCTTAGAGTGCTAATAATGCAGGTGGCCCAGCAAGACCTCTAGGACCTCATAGATTTCAACAAGATTAATTTGGAACCTTAGACAGCAAGATGAATAGGATGATAGATGTGATGAACTCGATGAACTCTAAATTTGCAACCCAAGACGAGTACTAGAAATGGATGTTTACAAGCTAGGATGCAATCTTGAGGAACTATGCTTTATCCATCCACAATTTAGGGGTTTAGCTAGTCCAACTTGCAACTTTCTTATCTTCTAGAAATGCAGGTAGCCTACCAAGCAGCGCTAAGACAAATCCAAAGGAACAACTCAAGACGATCACACTTAGGAGTGGTAAGCAACTGGAAGAACCAAGTGTGCAACAGGGGAGTCAAACAAAGGAGAAGGGCAAGGAGATAAAGGGAAGAAGGAGGAAGAACAAGAAGAAGAGAGGCCATACTTTGCACCACCACCCTACAAGCCTAAGCTTCCAAATCCACAAAGGGAGAGACAATATTAGGTAGACACTCAGTTTTCCAAGTTCTTGGAGAAGCTTCAGATTAAGTTGCCATTGGCAGAAGTGTTGGGCCCTAAATTTTTTTTATTTTTTATTAATTTTATTAATTTATTTATTTACTTTTATTTATCCTTTATTTTTGCTTTAATTGTTTTAATGTTGTTTTAGTTAGTTGAGTCTTTAAATTAGCAAGGATGAAATGGAATTAGAAATTAGAATTAGAACTAAGTTAGGGGATGTTAAGTGGATTAGAGACATAAAAGACAAAATAAGGGCAAAATAGGAAAGTCTAAGTTAGTGGAGGGAATTATTGGAAGAAATAGGCTTTTGGTGTTGTAAAAATTAATGAATTAGAAAGAAGAAGGGAAGTTGTCGTAGAACATAAAGAAGAAGAAGACAAAAACGTGAAAAGAAGAAGATAGGAGGGAAAATCGTGAAAGCTTGGAGAGAAGAAGCAAGAAGAAGAAAAAGAAGAGGAAATCAAGGCTTTAAAGGTAAGTTTTCATCTTTCTTATGATAGGTTCAAGAAGGGGGTTAAATGGAGGTTAGGGTTTATGTTAGAAAAGAAGAAAGAAAGAAGAGAAAGGTGAAATCAAATGGATTTTGGGATTTCTAAGTTAGCGATTTGGTTTTCTAGACTAGATGGGCTATGGGTAGGTTAGGTTTACAGTTAATTTGAACTTTGCTTTGATTCTTGATTTTATGAACTTTCCTATGAATGTATGAATTAAATAGAAATTTGTTTAATTAAAGGGAATCAAGGAAACCTCACTCAAGAAAGAGAGGAAGGGCAATCTTGAGCTTGGATTTCGACTTTTAGGTGGGTAATACTTTTATGGTTGTTGTGTGATGGGCAAACGCCCTATTTGCGTACGTGATTATTTTAAATTTGTAAATGTTGAATTGTGATGAATATTTGACAATGTATGTTGAAATAGGACATGCTTTCTTGAAATGAATGAAAAGTATGAAAAAATGAGAAATTTGAAAAATGAAAGAAGCATGAAAATGCAAATTTGCAATTGTCTATGTTGAGCATAGATTTGTTGTGATTGGGCAAGAAAGAAATCCGTTTCGTTAGTCACGTTGATTGAGCTCAAGTTTACATTATTAATTGGCTGCATTTTATAATTGTTAAAGTACTTTTTGACTCCTAATTGTTGATTTTTGTGCTTAAATTGATTCCCTGTGATTAGCTCATATGAATTCCAAATTGCTAGTAAAATTGTTACAAATTGATATTAATTGCATTATAATTTTTCCAAGGACAATTGATGCTGCAAATTGTGATTTAATTGTAGGAACACAAAGGAGTCAACCATGCCAAGAAGTTAACAGGTCGTGAGCTTTCCATACGTCGCGACGCATCCAATAGAACAAATCCAGATGGAAACCCAGACCCCAAATGGAAATTTCCCTCACTGTTTTGACCCGGCTTGACTCGTTTCTTTAAAAGCTTTCCAAATTAGGTCATAAGGGAGGGAGAGGTCGGCTAGAGATCGTCTACGACACAACACATACAAAAAAAAACACACTCAATATACACAGACGATATTCGGTAGCCACCAAAGATGCGAAGACGAACCTTCGTCATTTATCTCTGATCATCATCATCCATCGACGGACACCTCACCACCACTTCCACCGTTAGTCTCTGGAGCTATGTTTAACGTTGGGATTTTAGCAGTGATGGACATCGTCAGAGTTATGCGCAGCTAAGGTTCCCGATCCTCCTGAAGATGTAGCGATGGCTTGAGTTCACGGGCTTCAAAGAGGAGTAATAAATATTGTCTGGAAATCTAGTTATATTGTTGTTAAGTTCTTAGTTAGAGTTTTTAGTGGTATGATTAGATTAGCATGGTTATAATTTAACTGTGTGCTGAACCATATTTTGTGATATGGACATAGTCATATGTAGAACCTTGATGTCGAATATATGAAGTCTCTTATATGTCTTTTGGTGATTGCATTAATCCTCTTTATCTGCCTAGTTGTGTTTGATTTAGATGATTATGTTTGATCCGATTGACCAATTGCATTGACTTGTCTATTTTAGACGCTAAGGTGCTTTTAACAAAGTTTTGAGTAATGGAGTTTATTAATTAAAACTTTAGACTTAAAGAGTCCTTTAAGGTTAATCTTTCAGAAACTTAGTGATTGCACTCCCCGATAGTTGTTTTGAACCGTGATAGCCTAAGCTCATTTTCAAGAGGACTTTACCCAATTTGATCATAGTTTGAATTTTATTTACTTCAAAAATTTCCCAAAAATCCAAAAAGATACTTTTTACACTTTTCTTTAGTTATTTTCTTAGTTTTGATCAACGATACAAAACCCTCTCTTTATCAGCTTTAACTGCATTTTCAACTATAGGCTAACTTTAAACCTTTTTCGTCGGTTCCAATTAAGTGAAACGACCCGAGGTTGCATCTTATACTGCAATTTTTGGATTTAATTTTTTTGACCAGTTTCCAAGGATCGATTTTAGGATCGAACGACGAGCCGCGATCAAAATGGTGCCGTTGTTGGGGAGCTAAGAAATTAGTTTTCCATAGGTTAGCCAAAGTCATTTTTATTTGTTTTTACTTTGCATTTTTAATAGTTTTCATTTCATACTTGTTGATAGTATAGGTTTAATTTCTTTTTCACAAGCATACTTGCATACTTTTATTTTTCATATATAGCAATCATACACACTTTCGTACATACATCAATACTTTCATACACTCACATCCATCGCACTTCACATTTTGCTTGATTGTGTGTATTTGTGAGTCAATTTTACTATAGCTTCAATTTTTGCCTTTGTGAATCACTCATGTGCATGCCCAGAAGACTTAGGCTTGTTCATTTCCAACCTGAAGTAGAAAGATATTTTAGGAAACATAGGAAAGAATGGAAAGAACAAGAGAGACTTAGCACAGTAGAGCAAGAAGAGAACATTATGGCAGAACACCAGAACTTTCCTATTAACCAACCTAGGAATGGTGATCATGGATTAAATGGTGAGCAGGAGAGAGTAGGCGAAAACAACGAAAACAATAGACATAGGACAATTAGGGAAGCCACGACATCAGATGTTAATTATCTGAAGCGCCTACAAGCGCTTGCCCTAACTTTGATGTGAATTTTGAAGTCAAAGGTTTACTGATAAACTCCCTTCCAAAATTTCACAGTTTGGCATGCAAGGATCCGTATATGCACCTACAAGCGCCGTCGATGATTTGCCAAAGTATGAAACCCGTAGGAGCACATTTGGATCAAGTTCTTTGGAAGGTTTTTCACCTATCACTGGAAGGTAAGGCCCGATAGTGGTACATGAGCCTCCCGAGGCATGTGGTTAATGCTTACCACAGTTGGGTAAATTTGCAAAAAGCTTTTCTGGAAAAGTACTTTCCTGCCTCAAGGAAGTCATCAATGAGGAAGGAAATCTATTCAGCAAAACAAGAGTATGATGAGTCCTTATATGATTTCTGGAACCATTTCCAAGACCTACTTTCGAGGTGCCCCCATCACCAAATTCCGGATGAGCAATTAGTACAATACTTTTATGATGGGGTAAAGAATTAAGAGAAAGGAATGTTAGACGCAGCATCAGGAGGATCCTTGATTGACCTCACGGCATCGGAAGCTTGAGATCTCATAAAGAAGATGGCCCTGAATCACCAGCAATATAGTGTCCGCGATTCTAGAGGTGTCTATGAAGTGGGAGCCTTAACGGCTCAAGCTAAAAGAATGGAGAGTCTAGAATCGAAAGTGGATTCCATGGAAAATAGGATAACCTCTCAACTGTCTTTCATTACTGTCGAGCTTAAAAATCTTAATGTGCATCGCCCATCTCCTTCAACGGACGTTACCGCACCTAGTTGTGAAACTTGTGGGTCGGTAATGCACATCTCAAGCGTATGTCCTGGTAGATATGAGGAAGTATCAGCAGTATATCCAGGAAGGCAGAACCCGAAATAGGATCCGTACTCCAACACGTACAATGAGGGATGGAAAGCACTTCCAAGATTTAGTTGGAGGAACGATGAGGGAAGAGCGCCGAACCGATTCCAACAAGGAAATGGAGGTGGATCTTTAAACATCCAGTTTCCCGATCAACAAGCTTTGACAGTGTCACCAAAGGAGGACAGAAACCAGCTGCTGCATAGCATGATGACATTAATGAAGGAATAGAGGAATTCAAATGCCAACCAGTTCAACGCAATTGCAAATTTGATTCAACAAGATTCCTCAAAGACTGCTGCTCGGTTTAATTCCTTGGAAAAGAGAATGGAGCAATGGGAAACCAAGGAAGAGAACATAAACACCTATGTCACTCAGTTGTCTAACAACATGAGTGAGAATCAAGTGCAGAGTAGTGGGATGATTCCTTCAAACACTGTGATGAATCCGAGGAGTCTGAATGCTATTGCCTTGAGAAGCGGTAAGCAAGTGAGGTTTAATCCTCAAGAAGAAGAAGAGGTTTGTGATGAGGAGGTTTAAAGTGAAGAAGTGCCTCCAACCAAGGAGAAGATTAAGAAATCGGAAAGTGTGAAGGAAGAAGCCTTATTGAAAGGAAAGAAACCTGCATCAAAGAACAAAGGAGCTACTTCAGGAAGTTCCTAGGACCAAGCTGAACGTGGAGAATCAAGCAAGCAAGATGCCACAGGTAAGGAGGTAGATCTTCAAGACCTTCCTTTTCCAAATTTGTATTTGATGAGCAAGCGTATGAATGAGATTAAACATGAAAAAGAAATCATCGACTATTTTGGAAAAGTTGAGGTAAATGTCCCCTTGCTAGATCTAGTGAAGAGAGTTTCGGCCTATGCTAAATACCTTAAGGATCTGTGCACAAATAAAAGGAAGTTTAGGCCAAATGAAAGATTGCAAGTGAGCTCCAATGTGTCCGCGTTATTCAAGCCCCAAATCCCGGTAAAGTGTCAAGACCCCGGATCGTTCACCATTCCTTGCGTTATAGGAAAGGTGACTGTAGGATGAGCATTATTGGATCTGGGGGTGGCTATCAATGTGATTTCAAAATCTGTCTATGAAGCCTTAGGAGTAAAGAGTATAAAACCTACTTCAGTAGTTTTACAATTGGCCGATAGATCGTTTAGGCATCCAATGGGCATAATTGAAGACATCTTGGTCCAGCTAAAAGGTTTAGTGTTTCCTGCTGATTTTTATGTGCTTGACATGTCTTCTGAAGTTGTGCAGGACTCATCATTGATCCTCGGACGACCTTTCTTGCGCACAACTAGTACAATGATAAGCATGAAAGAAGGTAAGATCACCATGGATGTTGGAGACCAACAGGTAAGCTTTAACACGTACGAAGCAATGAAACACGCCCATGAGGCTTATTCTCTTCGTAGAGTAAATATGCTTGATATAGTCGTTGATGATGCATGTGCAGATTTTGTACAAACTCTGAATTCTTCTACTGATAATCTATTTGTAGAAAGTTTTCTTGCTAATATTTCAGGCATGCAATCGAGTATGGGCGTGGGCATAGAGCTAAAAAGGAACCAAGCTGCTGAGATGAAGCTTGATTATCGGCCGGACATCCATCCTGAGCTGAAGGACCCATCGTGAGCACCAGGTTGTTTCTCTTCCTACATTTTCAATATATTTATGTGCCTTAATTGGAATTGGTATGAAATTGGTTTGCATGAGTATGTTGATTAAGTGTGGGGGAGAGACCCAACTAGTAGGATTAACTGTAGTTAGGTAGGATTTGAGTTTCTTGTTTTAATAAATCAACTTCCCTTTTTGAGCCCTAAATCTTTTTGGATAAATGATGCATGATGCTTGGTAGGAGAGATTAGTGGATGTTTGTTTGATTATACTAGAATGCTTAGGATCCTTTAGTCTTTGTTCTGTCTTCGGGAGCACTCGTCGCAACGAGGCATCACTCGCCGCGACATGTCTCGCTGGTCAGGCCACGACCTGCAGTAGCTTACACGTCGCGATATGTTTCGTTTCTTTTATACGTCGCGACAAGCCTCAAATTCCTCGTCGCAATGTGCTTAAATTCACACGTTGCGACGTATAGTCATCTTGCGGTAACCTAGAAGCAGGTAAATGTCCTTTTTACCCTTATTGTAATGTCATTTCTTTTGACCAGTATCATTTTCATCTTTTCACCTGTTAAACCTTTCCGTTTCCTAGCACATGCTTTCTTCTCCCCCTCGCCGTCGCCGCTTCATTTTCATCGTCTCTCTTTACGTCTGTAGCAGCATTCTCCCTGTCTCTTTTGTTGTCGCCGTTGACCTCGGTTGTTGTCTCCATTATTGTCGTCCTCTGTCGTCATCGCCTCCTCTATAAGCGTCCCCTTCCCTGTTCGTTCCCTTTTTTATTCTGCATTTCGTACGTTTTAGAATAGATTTTTGCAGCGAATGTCGTTCGTCGCGATGTGTCTGAAAATCGCCCCTCGTGGCGACGTGTCAATTAGCACGTCACGACGTACGAAGTTCTCCGGACTCGTCACAACGTGTGATCTGTTATGTTGCGACGTGTGGTCCTAGGATTTGCCTCGTCGCGACGTCCAACCACACGTCGCAGCGAGGGGGCTAATTTTTTGTTGCTTCTTCTTATTTGATTTTTCTTTTTCTTTATTTTCTGCAGGACAATGAGTCGTACCAAGAACGCAAGTAGGGCCGACCGACCATCTTCCCCTTCCCATGTTCTCCCCTCCTCGAGTTCGCTCAAATTTTCTTCTGACCACTCTCTTGTCCCACACCCTGCTTCCCCTTCGGCCTCTTTGGAGTTTTCCTCGGAAAACTCCCCCTCTCCTCAACCTTTCCATTTATCCCATCGCCCCACTTTCCTGAACCATTCTTCCTCCCCTCCAGTCGATCCGGAGTATAATGACTTGGTCGCAAAAACCGAAGCTAGGGCGTTACTCACGGAGCGACCTTTCCCACTCACTCCTCATAACAACCCTTTTGTGCGTCAGCTTGTCCAGTGTCAGCTATCTGGTTTAGTACAGCCTAGGACCATGGCAATGCAACCTTTGTCTGACAATTCTACACCCAGGCTCGTTACTTCGACATCCTTGAAATTAATTTCCAAGGTGTCACCATTCCCCGTGCTTTCACTCCCACTGCCATTCGGGAGCACTTTCACCTCCCTCCAACCCCGCGCTGCCACTATGCCACTCTCATAAATGACTACCCCTGGGACGATGTCCTTCGTACCCTCTGTCCCGCGGGTACCGAATGGTATCAACCCAACGGCTCCCAGAGATATATCCGTCGTACTGACCTTCAACCTGAGGCCCGTCCTTGGCTTCACCTTATTTGCAACAATGTCCTTCCAACTTCCCACCTCGCCCTCGTACCTAAGGAGCAGACCCTTTACATTTACCTTCTCTTGGTTGGCCGGCCGGTTCACCTCGCTTCTATCATGACCTCTAACCTTTCTCATTCTATCATCTTCCTTCATCTCATCACCGATGTGTTTCAGGCCTATCGGGTTCTGGAACATACCACCGACCATACTTTTGAGCCCGCCTCCTTTTTCAAATACATCCATCTCCGCACCCCCCGTCACCTCTAACCTCCTCCCTATCCTGCCCCATCCCCTCCTTCTTCTCCCTCCCCACCTCCTTCCTCGCCTCCTATGGCTCCCTCGCCCCTCCCATCCGATCCTGTCCCTCCCATTGTTGCTTCCCATTCTGAGGCTCCACCTCGCTAGGACGTTCCTCCTCCTTCTTCCTCTTCTGCTCCCTCCCCATCCCCAACTCTTGAGCATCGGGTCGACCTGCTTCACGAGGCCATTCGGCATATTGAGGCCCAGCTGGCGGCTGACCGCCAGTTCCACTGTCAGATGTATGCCTTGCTTGCGGATCGCCTCTAGTTTCCTATTCCTCCAGCAGCCCCTAAGTCCCCGGCCAGCCCCAGCACATCTGCAGCTACTCTTCCGGATCACCCAGCTGATGATCCTCCGGCCTAGCGTTGGCATTTTGCTGTTTTGTTTTCTTGTATTTATTTTCTTTTGTTGTATTTTTCTGTAGTTAGTTCTTTGGATCCTTAGTAATTTGTGTACTGGCATTGTTCCATTTAATGTTCAATCTCCACTTTTCTCTTCTATCTCTTTGTGCCTTGTTACTTTCATGCTTCCATTCTATTACATTTTCATTGAGGACAATGTGTGATTTAAGTATGGGGGAGCTTTTTCCCTATGTATTTTTTTTCTTGTTACATACCTGTTGACATTTTGTTAATGCATGTGTTAGCCAATCTTGCCTTATGTTGGTAAAAACTTGGTAAATTTAAAATTTTTGGTCATTCTGCTGTCCCTAGCCGCGACGACAGGTTGCACGTCACGGCAAGGCTTACCATTATGCATGTACGTCGTGACGTCCACACGTCACAGCGCACAATGCTGCACGTCGCGACGTCCCACCTTTTTCCAGAAATGGCATTTTTGCTAAACTTTTTGCTCCACTCACACTTTCTCCACACTGGTCTTTTGTAACTGTTGTGTGCAAAGACGATATAAGTTTCAAAGTGGTGCTTGAGTTTTTGAAAATACCTTCCATTCTTTTAACAATAGTCAGAATTAGCAAAATTTTGCTTTTAATGTTTTCAACACAAAGTGAATGGAGGCATGCTAACAAAGTAGCACTGTAAGTTTTTGAGACTTGAGATTGTTCATGGAGACAATATCCTTGTTGGAAGGATATTTGAGCCAAATTTTTCTTCTATCTTTGTGTGCATCTGCTTGTTTCATACTTCTCTAGAACTTGTGTCAATTCTTACTCAAAGCTTGATGTCCTAGAATTTTGTTGATATGATAGAGGCGTTCCTTTCTCGAACCCTTTTCCCAAACACAGACCCCTAAACACTTATCCCTTGCTAGCCCTTTGAGCCTTATTGTTTATGAGCACTTACATGCATCCTTATAAGATGTCATTAGTTAATTTGTATTCTCCATATGTCAAAAAAAAGGTCCCAAAATAGGGATAGTGAATTTTGTGTGTCCCAAAAAGGGACAATGTCTCTAGTGTTCATAAAAAAAAAGTTTATACAAATGTTATGATTATTAGTTCAACCACCGTTTCATATGAATTGCAAATTGTTAGTAAAATTGTTACAAATTGATATTAATTGCATTATAAATTTTTCAAAGACAATTGATGCTGCAAATTGTAATTTAATTGTAGGAACACAAGGAGTCAACCATGCCAAGAAGTCAACACGTCGTAGCCTCCTTCCATACGTCACGGCGCGTCAACAACCGCACATCACGACATCAACAATTCAACACATCGCGGCGAGCAAGCCAGAGCGCACGTCGCGACATGCAGACAGAAACCCGGACTCCAAATGCAAAATTTCCCTCACTGTTTTGACCCAGCCCATCTCCATCATGTATAAATTGTTGAATTAGGTCATTTAAAAAAAAAGAAGGCTGATAACACAGAGTCAGCTGGCTACACACTCATTATCGAATACACAGAAGACAGCCATATCGACACTTACATTCAGCAGCCACCAGAGACACTTTCATCCATCATCTTCACATCCGATCACCATCCACCACCACCAGGTACTTCACCGTCACTTCGTCGTCAGTCTCTAAAGCCATGGTTAGCGTTGGGATTTCAGCAGTGATGGATATCGCCGGAGTTATGCATGGCTAAGACTTCCGATCCTCTTGAAGATGTAGCGATGACTTGAGTTCACGGGCTTCAAAGGGGAGTAATAAATATTGTCTAAAAATTTAGTTATATTATTGTTAAGCCCTTAGTTAGAGTTTTCAGTGGTATGATTAGATTAGCATGGTTATAGTTTAACTGTGTGCTGAACAATATTTTGTGAT
>JAOSBP010005411.1:0-11389 GCA_027563825.1 Erythroxylum mucronatum
CTAAATAAAATAAATATCAGTGTGATGTTTGGTTTTGTTTGTTCTGTCTTGGGTGGCATCCATGTATCCTCCCAGGGAGTATTTGGGTGTTACATATAGAGCTCATGGAAAAGAACAGGTTTCTTACCAAGTCTTAAAACAAAGAGGGGGTGCAATGTTTAGATGAAAAATTTTATGTTGGCTCATAATAGTCAATCTCAGGAGGCTGGGGACCCAAAGATACTCCCTAATGACACTAACATAAGGGAATTAGTGGAAAGTAATGCTTCTAGAACCTAAAATTACGAGATCATTAAACTAAAGAACTAGAAGCCTAACCAACACCCTAACAAAATCCAATTGGATCATAATGTAGAAGCTACTATGAATGATGAATTACGGAACACTCTTTAATCTTACACCTGGGTAGCAAGAAGATTAGGTAGGAAGAAAGGAAAGAAGGGGAAAATCCTTATATGATGTATTCATGCCTTTCCTAGCCTAGAATATTAGGGGTTTAAATAATCCAATAAATAAAAACCATTTATGCCTATTGAAAAGAATTAAATCCATTCATTTATGGCCTTTCGACACAAAAATCAAAGAGGAAAAATTACCAATCATAGTTCACACCACAATGGAAAGATTATTGGGGTTACAATCATAAATACATTAAAGTGACAAGTCTCTAATTTAATGCATATGCTATAAACTTTTATGTTTCATTGATGCTATTAATTATGTAGTTCATTCATTACCTTTATTTATGTAACTAATCTTTCCTTTTAAAGAAAGCATTGATAGCAGGAACTATGTATTAAATATTTTTGTATTCATGAAACCTGATTAATCATTAGCAACTTTAATTGTACATTATTTAATTTTGAATCTAAAGGAGGGTTAGGCTTTAAACTACCTTACACGGACTTCCAAACCTATACAAAAAAACTAGAATTTGCAGATCTTAACTATAAGAGGAATCACTTCACCTAGTCTAATAAATAATAAAGGGAGAAGAAGCTTGGATAGAGCTCCAGTAAACTAGGCTTGGTTAATTGATTTAAATCGGAGCAAAGTAATATTCGGTTAGCCAATAACTTCATATCACTTCTTGATCGAGATTTATATAATATCCTAGTTAGAATTACCCCTTTAAATTCTTTAATTTTTTAGATAAGAATCAAGGTTTTCAAGAGCTTTTATAGGATGGAATAAGCTCAAGTGTGGAAGGATTTGGACAATTTAAATGTGTGAAGAAGCTCAAAATAGTGAAGGATAAGCTAAAAACTTTCCACAAGTCTTTTATAGATAGAAAAAAATCTAGAAATTATGGAGACTAAGAGTAAATCTAGAACTAAGGAGAGGCATGATCAAAATAATCACATCAAGATCTTAGATTCACATAACTCATTTTTGAGACAAAAATCAAGAGTCCTTTGGCTATAGTAAGGAGACAAATGCACTTCCTTTTTTTGAAGTAATCCTAGTTAGAAGAAATCTTAATAAGATCTTATGCCTGCCTAAAGACTGATATATGAATATTTGACTATATTTTTACACCTATACTTGATGTATTTGCTTGATATTTTATACTTTTGTTGTATATTTGGTGCTTAATTTGCTTCAAGTGTGTTTACAAAGTATAATTGCCTTTATGGACTTAAAGGAAAAGAATTTAAGCAAAAACATGGCACAAAATGAATACTCGATGCATAGTCATACATTTACCCGTGCATTTCTCCCAAGTCTTGCAGTTTTGCAATTTTTAGAGAATTTGGTGATGCACGGTCTTATGCATGGCTGTGCATAAGATCGTGAATTAGCCAAAACCCTACAATTCCATATATAAAGACATGAACGGAGACTTGAGAAGGGAGCCAACATTAGAAGGCGATTTCCAGATGTGGATTTCATTCTTTAAGAGTGATTTTAGTCTAGAGAAGCAAAAAATATGAAGATTTCATCGAAAGGTCCATCGGAATGCAATATCAAGCCTCTACATTCGAAAATATTCAATAGAAGACAATTAGGGAGATTAAGGATTATGAGCTCATTTCTTTCAATTCATTTTTCTTTCTGTCTATGTTTGATTTCGTGTTCAATAATATATATCTAAATTTCCAGTTAGTATTTAGGTTAGATGAACCTTATGTTAATACTTTGATATGATTTGATTCTTTTATTAATGCAATTGGTTTGATTGAATGTTGTGATCTAATTACTTATTTTATTTATGTTCTAGTAATCCATAATATTAGACCATAAGTTGATTTCATACGTAGCGATTGAGAAATCATAGGTTGAATAGATTCATGGTAATTGGAAGGAGTTGATTGCAACCCTAAAGATAGGAAGACATAAATCTTCCAAATTATGGTCAAACCTAATAGAGAGATTCATAAAACGACAATGCAATCTTATAAAATTTAACCTGAGTAATTCGATTAGAAACCTTAGGATTAGTTATTAGTAGTCGGCTACTAGCATACCATAGGAGTCTCCACAATCTAATAATTCAATAAAACAATTGCATAAAAAATTCAATTTTTAAGGGTTTAGGAGGATTCAAAACCTAGATACTAATTATCGATATCGATAATTTCCTAAGTGCTTCCTTAAGTATTTATTTAATTTCATTACCTATTTAATTTTACTTGCCTTAGTTTTAGTTTCTTTTCATTAAAAACCTAAAATCAATCCTTAGTCTAAATAATATGGGAAGGGTAATCAATCCTTAGTCTAAATAATATGGGAAGGGTAACTACTATTATTCATCGTTTTCGCAGGACCAACTCATACTTACAAGTACTAGCTATAGCCACATTATGCACTTGTGGTTATTAAAATATTGAATGTCATAAAATAGGTCAATCAAAGATTCTAGGAAGAGAGTTTGGAGGAAAAAAAGACATTAAAGACATGGTTCTCAGGTACTTCAAGGAATTCCTAAGATCTAGCTTTGAATTCAGGTCTTCTGTGTAGACACTTAGTTCATTCTTTAGTTCAATTATTCCCCTAATCAAGCTCTCAAACTCACTAAACAAATTATTATAAAGGATGTAAAAAAACACCGAGTAACTTGAACTTTCATAAAGCCCTTAGCTTGAATATGCTAAATGCATACTTCTTCAAGCAAACGTACCAATGGACTATGATTCAATTTTACAAAGTTATTCTTGATTTCTTTAACAATAAGATTCTTCTTAAGGAAATAAACCAAATACATATTTATTTAGTCTTCAAGGTTCTCAATCTAAGTTCCTTGAGGTAATTTAGACCTTTTTCCTATTATATTACCTTGTATAAAATTATCTCTAATATTTTAGTGTAGAGGCTAAAATAGGTGATAGGTTCCTTTATAAGAAAAACCTAAGGTGTATATATTGAAGGAAAAAGTATCGGAGACATTTTTCTTCTTACTCAGGAGATGATTTAAGACTATTAAAGGAAAGGCTCAGATAAGCTTTGTGCATTAAAAATTGATTTTAGGAAGGCTTTTGACTAAGTCGACTAGGGCTTCCTTATTTGGTCTTACCCAAGAAAATAGCCTAAGAAATTGAGAGGATACTAAGGAATTTCCTTTGTAATGGTGATGCCTACAAGATTTTAGGATATAAGGTAGCATAGAATGTGGTGTGCAAGCTAGTGGATCAGGGAGAAATTAACCTCAGATTCATTCAAAATCAAAGGCAAAGTTTTCTTTGTTAGAAATTTTTTGAAATTACAAACTGATAAGGAGAATATGTGGTCTCTATAGATGCACACATTTCCCTTAAGAGGAGCAAGTCTTTGTGGCCTTAAGCTAAGTTAGAACATCTCCTGGAATTTTCATCATATCCTTAAACTTAGGTAAGTACTTTGTAGGAAGTTTAAATTCTTAATTGGCAATGTCAAGCAAACCTATCTATGGTTTAATAATTGGAGTGTTAAAGGTCATTTACATTTGATTCTTAGCATTTTCTATCTAAGATATATGTTGAACCTAATGCCAAAGTGGAGAAGCAGATCAAGGATGATGAATGATTCATAAGATTCAAGGGCGTCAAATGCTTGAAGGAAGCCATTCCCAGTTACAACGTGAGACAAAATGAGGAGGGTATAGTAATTTAGTCCAGACATGCTTCATTGAAGTTCACAAATAATTCTACTAATGAAAATTTTAAACAACCTACCCTTAAGTTATTATGGCATAGACTAATATGGTTTAAGGGCTACATTCCAATGATTTCTTTTATTGTGTAGCTTAACATGCTTAATAGATTGAGCATATCAAATAAGGTTAAAACCAACTTGGCTCTTAACCCATATTATAGCCTTTACAATCTTGAATTAGAAACAAAAGATAATCTCTTTTTTTAGTATACTTATATTTAAGACACTTGGTTGAGAATTCAAATGGCCTATAATTTATCCTATAATGAAGCAACTTAGGACAACATAATATCCAAGGTCTTCAATGCCTCAATTTTTAAGGATAACCACTCACTTCTAAAAGTTGCATTATGCACAATAGTTTATGAATTCTGGAAGGAAAGGATCAAATAAGGCTCAAGTCTAAACAAACTGGTATTCAAGTATTTAACTCCAACACCCTAGCCATCATAACGAAGTTTTTACTAAACAATTTTAGTGATGGAAAACTTTCTATGATTGTAGCTATTAAGTGGGAAATCAATTAAAAATATGTTAGTTTGAAACCTTGCAATTAGTCTAATTTGTATTCACAATTTACGAGTTATTCACTCTGACCTATATGTTTAATTATTCTGAGTGTACCAGTAATCAAATGAGATTACTAAACTTGTTTGATCACTTAGTTGAACTTACATAAGGCTTTGAATTCCACTTTTTTTAGAATATAATTTTATTTGACTAAAAAAATGTGTATATGATCGAGCTATATCGTTTAAAAGGAACAAAATTATGTACCAAAGGTTTATGTTAATATTGATTGTTGTAATGATTCAAATTTGTGTTAAATTACTCATAATGAACTAATAAAGAGAAGAGCCTATAAAAATATAAGTTGAGCTTAAGAAAGCTTAAAGTTCATTTCTCTCTTGAACTCTTTTCTCTATAGGTTACTATTAACTCCAAAATTTCGACACTCATAACTTCACCGTCCAACCACCATCTTCAATGACTAGGGCTCTACAAAAAGCTCTTGGGAAGTTCTACAAATTCTATAAATATGTTTTTTCAAATCGACCTAAATTTGGAGGAATCACAACAAAAAATTTCAGTTCATTTAGGTATCGCCGATCTCCTATTTTAGTCATTTTGTTGGTGAAACTAACACCACCATCCTAAAAACATAGGCAAGGATGGAAACCTGATACCAATCCATCCATTTTGTCGGTGAACGAAAATGGGTCATCTTTGTGTTTTATACCTTTGATTCTCATAAATCGGGAGTTTCGACATGAGACTATTTCCATTGGATTCCTAGAGGTAAGCACATCATTTTTAGGTAGGTGGTGAAGATCACAGCCCCTCCAGCGCCGATGCGTGTACAACACGCTCCGGTGACGATGGTGATTTTTTGATAAGCACAAAAATGGTTGAAAATAATTTTAAAATTTCTCAAATATTATGTAGATCAATTTTCTTAAAAGAAATATATATAAATTCTTCATATTTTGTGAGATAAAAATTTAAAAAGGTTTATGTTCTTATAGAAATGCATAAAATTGATTAAATTGAGTTGTTCTTGATTAGAATTGAGAATATCTTGATGTATTAAGTATAAATGAGGGTGTATGAGTTAGAGATTGGTATAATTGAATTATAATTGGATTTATTATGAATTTTTGCGATGTAAATGTGAACTCAATTGGGCATGAACATTTAGTTTGGAGGCCCAAATTAAGTTGTGATTATTGGTGGTCATAGAAGTGTCTTCTCATTATAGGATTACCGTTCTTTTGGAAGGGGGATGTCCTTTTTATAGGGAAAACTTTGTCAAAATTTTTAGTAGGCTCCTTGTAAAATGTGACATGGTCGTTTTTAAATAGAAAATATAGCTCTTTAATATTGAGTCATAGTCTTATCCTCGGAGTGTCTAAATTTGGTTTAGGTTTCTAATCCTTGTGGTCATTTCGACTTTTCATTCTATAGATTAATCAAGAGTTGAACTCTCCATTTCAAGACACTAGGTTTGGTGCGAAAGAGCTACCTGTGAACTAATATTCACGGTTATGTACATGCATTAGAATTTCATATTCATCATGGAAATCACCATCATTGTTATATGCACGCATGACATTCATATATATGGATTGACACATGTATACATACTTTTGTTGTCCAATGTTGTGTTTGTCTTGTTATGTGATAATGTGGAGGATTATTATAGTATGAGTTACCTGGTGGGTGTCCCTAGGTTGTTCATATAGTGAGTCATTAGTCAGGTATAGACTTGGGTTAGTATTGGGGGTCTATTGATTTAGATATGATGCGGTTAGGGCGGTTCAGTCGAGCTAACTCTCAGATTCCAATCGATATATGGTATATGAGAGGTAACATGATTGTGGCGGTTCTATTGAGCTTGCTCTCGGATGACAATTATGTCGTAGTAAGGCTGTGGCGGTTTGGTTGAGTATGGCTCTCGGATGACAGTCCACTACGTTGGACCAAGTGACTCATATGGAACAAGAGAGCCCCTATGACTATAGTCTATGGGTAAGGGGTCTGTCATAGGTTCGTTCGTCAGTCCTCCACTATTATTTGTGATTTTGATGATTATGTGACATCATATTGTTATGGGAAATGCATGCATGTTTATTGAAAAAAAATCATTATGTTATGAAATTGCATCACAGATGTAATACATTTTAATGTATACATATATATGTATCATTTGAAATCCTTAGGACAGCATAACATAATCATAGTATTAATTCACTCAGCGAGGTCTGAATCCCTTAAACCAATTTTTTAGGATATTCTTTTCAGATCTCTTTTAATAGGGTACTTTATCGGTCTTCTTCCTCTCCAGTGATTCGATGTATGTTTGATGGTGACCTTTGACTCTAGAGCTGTAGTAGTCTTGTATATATCAGATTTCCCTTGCATTAACTATCTTAATATTGTAGCACATTAGGTATTGTATATTGTTAAAACTATTTGATTATTATTAGCATGAGTTTGTCATTTTGAAATTTCATCTTTACTATAGATATAGGGATTTGGTGGTATTTTAGGCTTGCTAAGGGTCCAATAAACACTAAGTTTAATGTTCCTTTTGCGCCAGTCACGATTCAAGGTTGGGTCGTGACATATGTAGCATTTATTCAAACAATATATAGTAGTGGTTGACCAATACTATTATTACTAACTGTTACAACAAATAATTTTTATTTTTAATAATTATTTAAGTTTATTTTTAGTATAAATATACTACAAATGTGTTAAAAGAAGTAGGTTGAGTATATTAAAAAATTGGTAAAAGTCTTGGATAGCTAGATAGTGCGTGTATGCTTTACGTAACATATCTTGATACTTTGTTCTTTGGTGTGAGCAAAAGAAGGAGTTTTTAAGTTGTATAATTGCAGTAACGAGGGAATTTACTTAGTTTACACTTCGTTAGGATACTTTTGACCTTGAACAAGATTCGTAAATAGTTACTCTTACTTAGCAAGATGATTGCAAAGATTCTTTTTAATCTATGAAAAAGAAGATGATGCACTGAATAAACGGATAGTGGATTTCCTAGTAGAACATAGAGAGTAGACATAGGTCAAGGTGTTTTTGGCTTAATTACTATCAATTGTCTCTCTTTACCTACTCCTTTTTACTATAATTATGATTGTTAGGAAGTTATCTTATATGAATTTTCCATAACCATTTATTAGTTCAGATATAGGATTAAAAAATGAGCAAACATTGCCCTTCAAGGGCTAACAAAATAGTGTTAATAAATAGGGGTAAGTGAAAAAAAATAAAAGCCTAAATATTTAGGTGAAATTTAGTACAAGCCTAAGTTTAAATTCAAATGACCGAAATCAATTAGTCACTTAAATGTTAAAATCAAAAACCATTCAAAGCTTTAACTAGCAAGTCATTAAAACTTATGTATTCCTTTTTCTCAAACCAATACCTAAAATATATTTAAGCCCTAAGATTCATTCTAGGCATTCCCTTTTTATTTTTCCAATTCTAAGATTCATTTTGGAAATTCCAAATTATTTTCTAGCCCTAAGATTCATTTTATATATTTCAGTTTATCTTCTAAGTCCTAAGATCCACTAAAGGGATTTCTTTTTATATTTCAAGTCCAGGTCTAAGGTCTATGTAGTTTTTTCTATTTTAAGTGCCAGGTAAGACCATAAAATCATAGGCCTTAACCATTTTTTGTCTCAAGCCATAGGTAAGACCATAAATTTCTAAGAATTCAACTATAATTTTAAGTCATGTTTCAAACCTTACATAAAATAACAAACTCCTAAGATTTTTAGTCGTATGTTTTCATTTTCTTAAGTCCTACGTAAATTTCAATTTTTAACACCTAAACACGTTTTATCTTTTAACATCATGCCTAATTTCTTTCTTTTAAGATTTCCTAAGATTGCAAAATCTTTATGAGATCTAGGCAACTATTTAGATAAGTAGAATAAGGTGCCTAATGCCTTCTTTATTTTCCTTAATAAGAAAGGGTGGTGACTCCATTGCATTTCTTCTTTCTGTACTTTATCATCTTTATTCTAATTTACTCTGAATTTGTCATGGTGAATCAATGACATTTATCATAAATACATATATTTTTAAATAAATATATAGCTTTATCATAAATGTACATTAAAGATATTTTGTCATACTTTAATCTTTATAACATATGCTCACTTTAATGAATTTTTTTAAAAAAGGGTCAAGAAATTAAACCAGTAAGAAAGGAAGTTTAAGGTTTTAAAAGTTCAATCGATATTAGATCATCATAAAACCAACTAAAGATTAAATAAAATTAAAGAATTTGAAATATGATTAAAAAAGATTATCCTTACTCATCAAAGAATTTGAAGTTTAATTATAAAAGAAATTGTTAAATTAAAATTTATTTATTTATTTTGGTTTATTAAAACTTATTAATTTACAAAAATTAGCCATTTAATTAATAAACGAAACCTCAAAAACTAAATCTACTCATACATATAGATATAGAAAAAACAAAAACATGAAATGTAAGATGTTTGCATACCTTTCTGACTATCTCTTTCGTTATTTAATCTTCTCCGTATTGGGTAGCCATAAACTCCAACGATCAACGTAGACCATCTCTAATGAAAGTCTACATGAAGATGGAAAGATGAAACCTCACTAGGAGATGGCTAGAATTCTATAGAAGGATTAAACCTCACTATGAGATGGCTAGAATTCTTTCTTTGTGCTAGCAAAGACAAGAACTCTTGATAGAGTTAGACAGAAAAAGTGTGTGTAAGAAAAAGAACCTTTCTTTTTCTTTTCTTGTGTCTTACACAAGATTCACGAAAATTATCTCAATTTTTTACACCATTTGGCCTTCCATAACCCCCATCACTAATGGAAAGTTATGGGAAGTTAATGGTCATGAATAGCATGCGTTAATGGTAGTTATGGGAAGTTAATGACCATGAATAGCATGCATTAATGGAAGTCAACAACACTTGTTTCTAATATATTCCATGCAACATTTTCTAACACGATCACATCGTAATACAATCCTGAAACACTCTCTCATATCTTGAATCACCATTCAAGACCATTTTACTCATCCTTCAGATCTTCTATGTGTGTGACCCATTAGGTTCTCAGTTATGTTGGCCACTTGAATTAACACTTAATTCGAGTAAGTCAAGAGCGGCATCTAGCAATACATCATGGACCCCAATTGACCAGAAAGTCTGTAGTTTGACTACGAACCCTTCCAGACGCAATATTGCCATGCAATTCGTCTGTTCACCATCTATACCCTACTTAGTTCAGAGTATGGTCAAAGTGTCAACTCCCACTAAACTGACTACGTTATATCTAGTCCAAGTGTTATTAGATTTTGTCCTGAGGATCTCATTACTCTGTGTATCATTGAAGACTCTTTTCATAACACATATCTGCTCTAGCCAGATACTCCCGAGTAATGGCCCTGACAAGAGGTTGTAGGTATCATCTCCTTCTATTAGGAGTGGTGAATCCTTTATTAGCTACTCAATTACCTCCAAATACCTCAAGCTGTACCCAATCACCACCCTATTAGTAACCCCTAAAAGGCACCAATGAATGGATTCAAAGCACTGGATCAGTATCCGAGATATCGTTTAGCACTTCAAGTCAAAGGATACTTGCACCATTGCTATTATGAGACTATCATTGGTACTAGAATAGAATATCCATATGATTGTCTCATAGTAAGTCAATCAAATGTACTCACTACCCTTAGCATCCACATGTTAACTCTAAACAACTCATGTCTCCAGCTTATGGGATCTACCGCTTGATCTAATCAAGGAGTATAACATGTGCTAGTCTATCTGAATTAATGATATCCCATCTCATTAATCCTATGACTAGGGAAAGTTTAAAACTAGCATAATTACACATGATAGGAATCTCATTATCATGATCTCATTAGGATTTCCTCCATGTTATGTTTTATATCAAGGACTTCATTAAATCAATTTAAGATCAACATCAAATTCGTAAACGTATGAACATCGAAATAATGAAAAATGTCTTTATTAATCATAAAATGATTTGTACAATAAGTGCTAAAGGTGATTTCCTTTATAGCACTTCTCTAACATTATAAGCAACATCATTGTCAATGATGAATTGTACAATGTTTTTACGCCCAACCTCATTCACGACTTCATCAAACATCTTTAACTAACTATCAACATTTTTTATAAGGCCAAATATATCAGTGGATTTCAAAAACATCGTTCCTTTAGAAGAATAAACCAAAAAATTGATAATAGGCTCTTGCCTCCTATTTTTCAAACCATCACACATGATTGAATACTTATAAGTTACCTAAGTCATTCTTATTTCACTCAGATAAGTTTTTATATCACTAACAAAGCTACTCAAAAGATTACCTATGTAATCATCAATTAAAGGAGCTTTATATCTTAGACTATAAAAGGCAATAACATCCATTATATGCTGGTAATAATAAGACTGAGCAATATTGACTTACATATCTGCATCATACCAATTACCATATCCATATTATGAGCTACTTCTTTAGATTGATATGCATTATGAATTAAATGTTAAGCGTTGTTCATGGAGTAAAATAGTTATGCACGTGTTTTTTTTTCCTTATATCAATTATAGTTGTAACGCCCCAAATTAGGGGTTAGAATAGTAAAGGAAGTTTACGTTTGTTATTGCTTATTGATTATGTAATTACTTGTGCTTAAGTATTTTGGCATGCATT
>JAOSBP010005527.1:0-11380 GCA_027563825.1 Erythroxylum mucronatum
ACACAAATCCCTCATATATTCAAGCTATCTAAATCAAAAACTTCCAAAATCCCCAAATCACAAAAATTGGGCATAAATCCTAATTCACAATTATCCAAAATTGAACCTATTAAACCATGCTATCTCCAAAATTAAGCTTAGGAAACATAATCCCATAATATTTCCAAGGTATTTAAACCAAGAACTCATCAAATTTCACAACTTAAAAAAATTCGAAACTTACCTTCAACCTCCACCGTTTTCGGCATCTCTTGGTTCCATTAGGGAGCTTTCATCTTCTCCACCTTTTTCCCTCTTGCATTAACTTAAAAAGCTTGCTTGAAACCCAAGAAAAACGAAAACCTAGCTTTCTTTCTTCTTCTCCTCACCTCCACCAACGGCTTCTCTCCTCTCATTGTCGTGCTTCAACAAGGGAAAAACGACAGCCCACTTGTATTAAAAATGCCATGTCATTTAATGAGTGGTTAAAGACCCATATGCCCCTCCATCAAAGCCTTCTAACTTAATTCCTTATGTGTTCTTCCAAAATTGCCGCTAACATTCATTTTAATTAATACTTACTTTAGGACATTTTTTTCACCATCAAATTGAAGGAATTTGTCAAAACTTCCTTCTAGAGAATTGTTCCTCATTGCCTTAATTTCATAACGCCACCAAAATCATTTAATTTGGTGCACTACACTAAGAGTTATACTCCAAAACATTTCGGACTATCATTATGCTAACACATTTTCTAGCAATTTACTTCCCTTCAAAAATTGACATTCTTAGAGGCTGAATTAAAATTCACTTTCTTCAGACAAGTTGTAGCCCTATTTCTCGAGTTTAATCCAAATCAAGAATCACCTCATTTGGATGACTAGAGCAAAAATTATGGCCAAAATACTTTCAGATTTTTCTAATCCAAGACTGCACACTAAACTCGACTTCAATTATGAAATTGAAAGTCTTAGGGGCTAAATTGAAATTTAGTTTCTTCATAAGACTTGTAGCCCCATGTCTCTATTTTATTTTTCCACAAGAATCAGTTCAATCGAATCTCCACAGATCAAGAATTTCTCAAAATACTGAACCATGTTCAGAAAATTTCCCAAATCACTTTGATTAAATCAATCTCTTTCAATTTAATCTAAAAAAATATAAATTTCCCATTCTGATGAAGATAATTGTCTTAGGAATCCAACGCTTCGAAAACTAAATCAATCGGATATCGGACGGAAAAATTATAAACAAAAGATTGAACAAGGTTTGGATTAGGGGAGGAGAATAGCAAAAACAAAAGGATTTTTCATATATATAGATATATATATATAACTGAAATTTTCAAAATTCATAACTCTTGATCCCGAACTTCAAATTTGACAAATTTGGTATCGATGGAAAGATAAAAGGAAGCTCTACAACTTCCATGAAGGACCCAAAAGCCAATTTTGCCTCTAAAGGAGTCAAAAATCTACTCAAAGTTCCTGTCCTAACAGTAACAAAACTTCCAAAAATCATAACTTCCTATTCCATGGTCCAAAAATTGTATACTTTACGTCAAAGGAAAGATCAAGACATAATCTAAAACTTTCATGAAGAACTTAAAAGGAAATTCAACCTCTAACTAGATCAATTTCTCACTCAAAGTTTCTGCCCTCAAAATCAATTCTAAACAATATCAAAACTTTAATCGATTATAACTTCTAGCTCCGATATCGAAAAATTGCACACTTTATGGCGCTAAAAAGCTGGGAATATAAGCTACAACTTTCATTAAGAGCATTTACTCCAATTCAGACCACATCAGTACGACGATTGGCCTCAAAGCATAGTACACACAAACTTACCTTATGAACATTTTCCAAACACAAAGCAACATACACTTAACTTCGAAAGATCATAACTTTCAATCCCGATATCGAAAAATTTCATTCTTTATAGCGACAGAAAGCAACAAAAGCTACAATTTTCATGAAGATCATTTTCTCACATTCTGACTAAATCAAAAAGTCAACTTTTATCTCCAAAAAGTCAAACTTCATAATTCAACAAATTCTCACACTTGCACTCTTTATTTCTTAATTTTCAACTTCCATTTCAATCAACTATTCACTTTAACTTCCATAACTCATACAGATCTACACAATTTTCAAAATCATCAAAACCCAATACTTCTTTTCTCATCAACTTTCTTGAAGCACATAAACATTTCTAACACAATACATATACAAAAACCACTCATTTCATTTCATTTTATAATTTTAAATTCCACTCAAAGATCGGGGTCCAACAGAGACTGACTCCCTTCGTTTGAGATTGAATGCCTTCGTTTGAGACTGAATCCCTTCGTCTTAGACTGAATCCCTTCATCTAAGACTGAGTCCCTTCGTCTGAGACTGAATCCCTTCGTCTAAAACTGAATCCCTTCATCTGAGACTGAATCCCTTCGTCTGAGACTGAGTCCCTTCGTCTGAGACTGAGTCCCTTCATCTGAGACTAAATCCCTTCATCTTAGACTGAATCATTTCGTCTGATCCATCTACACTTTTGGAAATTTAAGATTTTATCCCTCTAGATGGCAAAATCTCTCTTTAAAGTCTGCACAAAGGTTGTAGATCTCGAAGTTCTCTTCGAAACCATCAAAGGCGACCTTAATCCGATATCTTTAGTGAAAGTTATGCCAATTTTCCCGAAAGAGGTACAATGTGATTGAGGGCAAAATCATGTTTGAATCTTTTGGTCATAACTTCTCCGTCCGACCTCCAAACAAAGTGGTTTTTAAACCAATAGATTCCTACCATATTTTCCTATCTCTCCATAAAAATTGGTAGCCTTTGGTATTGACTTGAAAAAGAATGATGGAAAGGAAGTGAGGGATCGGTTGGAAGAGCATGACTAGGTTATGAACATACTTTGAATTTTTAAGCATATCTTGAGTTATAGAGCTCCGAATGAAATGGTTCTTGTTTCAAATTATGTTTATATAATATCCAAATTATTCCAAATTATTGCTTTGTTAAGACTTAATATTAATAAAATAGAAAGACTAACATATATATATTTCTTCCCTAAAAAACAATTAATCATATACGTTAGAGTACGAAGATAATTAGACAAATATAAAAATAATTGTTATAAAAACAAGTTCTCTAAATTGATTTGTCATAAGAATTTCATACAGAATATTTATATGTTTATACAATACATATTGTGATAATGATATACATGATTTTTCTATTTGAGATCTCCTATATATCTAGTATAAGAATTACTATGTTTTAATATTATATAGTACATATGTTAATTATAAATAGTTTAATTAGTAGTTATTGAACATAATATGAATTATAGTTGGATGGACAAGTTAAAATTTGTTACTTTAAAAAAATCAAAGAAAATGTTTTTATAACTAAAACCAAACTTTTCAGCTTGAAATAGAAAAGAAAAGATGAGATGAGTTGAGAGCAAAGAATCCTAGCCTGAATTTACAAATTAGAGCCATTGTAGGAGAAAGAAATGCAAACCATAATATTCAAAAGTTGTTGGATCATTCTTGTAATCATAAACACTTTAGAGACTTATTTTCTTGCAATGAGGAATTGCATCCATGGGATACGGAATGAGAAAAATAATAGGAGATTCAAAAACAAATTTTCTGCTGTGAAAGAGACAACAACTGGGATTCAACAAACCATTAAGGATACTATTTTCTTAAGAGCTAAGCCTCTGTTTGGTTTGACTTATACCAGTAGAATTTTTATCAGTAGAGCTTTTTTCTGTAGATCTTTTATGAGAAGAACTTTTATAAGAAGCCAATTGACTGTTTAACTATTATTTTAAAAAAAGCTTTTTTGAAAGAGCATCATACAGTAGACTATTTGGCAACATAAAAATAAAAAATATTTTTAATTTTAACTATATTTTATTTTGTAATAAAAATTATTTACGCATATAAATATTTTTTAAGTATATTAAACAATATGCAACGCATAATATATTAATTATTATATAATTTTAAACCATATGAAATATAAATCAAAATATATCTAACCAAATCTTTTATGTAGATTATAACATAATTAAACTAATATAAAATAAATATTAAAACATATAAAAAGCTAAATAATATTATATACATCTCAAAATAAATATCCAAGTTAAATAAATAGTTAAATACATAATAAATGGGAAGATGAGTTTGTGGGTATTGTAGAAATTATGTGTAAAATATAAGGGCAAAACGGACTAAAAATAGGCTCATTAATTGATCTAAAACATCTACCTGAAAAAATATTTTTTTAGAAGGTCCAAATTTTAGCTTTTTAAAAAGCTGTATTTTGGCTGTCAAAAATGTCATATCTATTAAAGGATATGCTTTTTTATTTTAAAACTAAACACCCTTTTTTTTTTTAAAAGGCTTTTGTGATAAAGAAAAATATTTATTGACTTCCTAAAAGCCCATCCAAACAGGCACTAAGTCAATTGCCCCTCAGAAGAATAAGTTTATAGCCTATTGTTGATTGCAATTTTGTAATTTTAGTAGGTGATTACATCAATCTTCTTAATAGCACAAGGTGACGTCCTAACTTCTTCACTATTACAACCACTGCAAGTATTGATGAAGCCGGGCCCTGGATGGCTCTCACTAATTTTGACACATCAGCTTGGGTTAACTATTTTTCTTAAGTTTGCATTTAGTAAGGTCCAAATCAACACTTTTGGCTTTTCATTTATCTAATCATCAAAAAGTGAGGTCAACCTTGGTATATGCAATTCTAGATCATCATCATTATCGTACCCAGTCTGAAATTTCGCAGTAGAGCGGAGTCTGTGAAGGTTAATAGTACGCAGCTTTACTCCTATATAATAAAGAGACTGTTTCCAGTAGACCTACGTACAAATGTGACATACAAAATATTGAAAACTATGAGGAGATAACTGAGTTCCAATAATAATTCTAGGATGGTGCAGATGCTATTATTTTGAAGCTATAATAATGAGGAGATAACTGAGTTCCAATAATAATTCTAGGATGGTGCAGATGCTATTATTTTGAAGCTATAATAATTCATTCCATACGAATTAGATTGAAGATTAAAACAGTGAAGTTAGTTCAATGATAACTTCTGCACAGTTGTAACTTTATGTCACCCATTTTACGTATAGTCTTAAAACACCGAAATGTTAATGGATGCAACTATGCAGTTAGTGAGAAAGAGACTACCGAGTGGAATGAAACTTACATCAACGTCGTTAGCATTTCTCAGCATCCATGTTCTCTAGTAACTATTCATTCACGAATGATGATTCTATCTTTGCGTAACAATATGACATGTTTCAATAAAATAGAATTCACACCCATTGGAACATGGTGTACATGGTAAGAGGTGTCCATAGTGTTTTACTCTTTTAGCACTACAATAGATAAGCATATTGGCGACGAATTCAAGCATTGCTAAATATTAAAAAATCGTGTGAAATAATAATTTGCAACGGAAAACAATAGTCGCCCTAATGATCGCTGAATCCGGGCAGCAAAATAATATCCGCAACATTTTTTTTTAAATCTTCGCGTTTTGGATACACAATATATTTGTCAGTAAAACATATAACCAATGAGAACCAAAAACGTCGTACATAGGATTTTGCAACGTATATGTTTTGTAGATAAAAGTTTTTACTTACGAAACCGTAGTCGTAAGTAATTATTTTTACTAATGATTTTGTTTTTGTAGCGGAATAATTTTAGCTACTAATTGTTTGTTGTAGGTAAATGTTTTTAGAGACGCTTTTGTAAAAGTAGGTAATAAAATTTTGTGATGATTTTCTTTTGGTAGCTAATACTTTTAGTGACAAACATTTATTTTTAAATATAAATTTTATTGTAATTGTTAAAAACAAATTTAATTTAATTTATTACAAATTTTAAGAAAAATTGAAATATAAAATATTTACATTTTATAATTAATATTGGTGAGATATTTTTAAATAATAATAAATTGAAATAAAATAAACATTTAAAAAGGAATGCATTTTGTAAAAAAAAATAATTACAAGTTAATTATAGAATTTGAACAAAATTTATAAACAAACTATCATTCCTCATCGTCACTACTGCTGACATAGTTTGAGCCAAGTAATTGTTTGACAAATCTTTTTAAGCATGTTTACTTCTTTTAGATTACGATCTAACTTCTCTTCTGTACATTGTAACTTAGTCTTCAGTAACTAGTTCTCCTCTTGAAGCGCCGTGACATATGCTAGTCGTGACGAAGATGCACCAACAAGCTTAGGGCCATACCTGAGACCTTTGATATACCCCGATCTTGTACCAAGGACATTGTTGCAAATGTCATCGATATTGGGATGATTCTCCTGAGACAATGATATCTATAACAACTCCTACATCTTGTCCTACAATTTAAAGTACAAAATCGAGTTAAGTAAAAAATTATTACTTAATATTACATAAAAATTAAATTGTAATATTAATTTTTTTGTACATACATAATTACTTTGTGCCTCTTTGGACGTCCAGCCTTCACCTTCCTTGTAGTGTATTAGCTTGTACAGTGTGATCCTATCACACTCTTGTCCTTGTGGTTGAGTTTGGCTCTATTATATGAATTTAAAAATTTAGAAGATAATAGAATTTATTGTATTAAGAAATAGAATAATAAGTTGAAAACGTTACACTTACAGATTCTTGTCAGGCGACAACAAATGCTTTGAAGCTGGTGTTATGAGGAGTCTTCATTTTTGCTCTATTCACCTTGGCTTTCTCACACTTTTCCTAAATTAAGAGTAGTCATGAAATTTATAAACAAAATTAACGAAAGGAAATACGAAGAGAAACAAAACAAGCCTGAACCTTCGCAAAGGCCCAATAATCACACATTTCACTCCAATTTTCTAGAGTGACCCGTTCTAAAACATGTTTCCTTGCCTCTTCATCGGAGGGGAAAGATTGGTAATATTTATGAAGTCTATATCGATGATCATTTGCCCTTTGTTTCAACAGTGAACTAACACAACTTAAAACCTCAGGCTTATTGATGTCAACGATATTGAGCTTCATCTGTGAAGAACACGTATAAGTTAACTTACTATTTTTGGTAAGTAAAATCATAATACATACAATCAAATGAATTGAAATATTACTGAAACTTTGTCAATAGCATTTTGGAGCACGTTTTCTTCCTTTAACTGCCTAGCATGCTAAAGGCAAGGCAATTCATTCCTTATAATGACACCCAACTTACTGGACAATTTTGCTGATTATATCTTATCCAGAGGGCGACATTGTGAGGGGTCAATGGTCACAAACAACTTGCTATTCATTGCAACATTCATCCGTTGTAACTCAGCTCCTTTTGTGATACCTCTACCTCATTTTCTAATGAAATTATTGGAACCTGAAAACAAAAAAAATCATAATAAGAAAAACACACTAAACATGTAATGAGTAATTTCAGCGTTAATGTATATATGTTTAGTTAACAATAATATACCTGAAGATCCCTCAGCATTAATAGGCGATGTTGGTAAAGGTTGTTACTAACTATCTTCATTCGAGGATGCAATTTTTGGTTGTTGAACGATGGGGTCAGATTGAGTTGGTTGTTGTGGGGGAGGAACTTCTTCGATCGTTGCCACCCTCTTACTCTTGTTTCTACCAGGTGCCATTATATTGAACAACTAAAACGAAATATCAAGATAACATATAATCGTAACTCAAACATTAATATTCCACATGAATATAAGGAGATCAATAGTCAAATACTAAACATTCGGCATAACATTCCACATAAACATAGGTGAAACATTAAAAATATGCATCTAGTCATTGTAAATTAACATAATTAAAGCATCAACAACATAAGGCAATTATGAACATTACATTTCAAACAATACAAACATTTTATTTACATTCAATCATCACGATCAAGATTTTGAAGATCATCATCATTAAGTAAATTTTCATTGGATTCTTCATCACTAATATATTCAAGCAAAGTATCATCAAGTCATCGTGAGTATAGTATTCATCCATTTGTAAGATAAGATGGGCTTGGACTTCATCTAGTTGAACTGTGTTAGGATCGACATCTCTCCAATGGAATGACGATATATCTGCATCTTCTAATAGAATGCCTTCGTTATTAAACTCCAATCCAATTTCTTCATAGACTTCATATGCATCCTCATATGTGGCAGCCAAATGTCACAATTCAATTAGGCCACTTGTCACTTAAAGAATGTTGCCACATGTCAATGCATTAGCTATGCCAAATGTCACTAACTCATAGGTTTAGTCATTATAATTTTCCATGTACCAACTTTACTTACCATTTGATAATTTTCCTAGTCCAAATGTACATTTTAATACCTCAATTTTCTAATGATATCAATTAATTCCAAATCACTAACTATGATCCATTAAACACAAATTCAAAACATATACAACTTAGAATCATGTCATAACTTTAACACCTATCATAATTACCTTCATGAACATGTAACATTTCAACTAGAGTATAATTTGGGGCCTTACAATTCTCTCCCCCTTAAAAGAATTTCATCCTCAAAATTCATACCTGATGAGAATAGTTGAGGATACCGAGCACTCATGGTCTCTACTAGTTCCCATATTGCTTCCTCGAACCCATGGTGTTGCCAGGGTACTTTTACTAAAGGGATTTGCTTGTTTCAGAGTTGTCGGACTTCTCTGGCTAAGATAGATGCAGGTCTTTCTTCATAAGTATAATTCGGTTGTACTCGAATTTCTTGCACAGGAATCTTATGTGTATCATCATACCAATATCTTCTCAATATAGAAACATGAAACACATCATGCAACTTATCCAATTCTTTAAGAAGAGCTAATTGATAAGCTATTGGTCCGGCTCTCTTAAGAATCTCATAAGGACCAATATATCGTGGGCTGAGCTTACATTTCTTTCGAAAACGAAATATGTGTTTCCATGGCGATGCTATCAGGAATACCTTATCACCTACCTGATACTCAATATCTTTTCTTTTTAAATCAGCATAGGACTTCTGCCTATCACTGGCAACTTTCAATCTTTGTTGGATAACTTAAACTTTTTCTTCAGTATCTTTCACAATATCAAGCCTGATCATTTTGTTTTCACTTAATTCAGTCCAATAAATCGAATTTCTACTCTTCCTACCATAGAGGGCTTCATGAGGCGTTATGCTATATCTGTTGTTATAAGCAAACTCCATCAGAGCAAGATAATTATTCCAACTTTCTGGGAATTCTAACGCACAACCCCAAAGCATATCTTCCAATATTTGAATAACTCGTTCAGATTTTCCATCTGTCTGGAGCTGGAAAGCAGTACTGAACTTGACTTGAGTACCTAAAACCTTTTGCAGACTTTTCCAGAATCTCAAAGTAAATCAAGGATCATGATCTGAAATAATAAATAATGGCACCCTATGTAATTTCACTATCTCATTCACATATATTTACAAGCCTATCCAAAGAATAATAAGGATGAACAGGCAGAAAATGAGCATACTTGGTGAACTTATCCAAAATCACCCATATAATATCATGCTTCCTTTGAGTGAGAGGAAGTCCAGTGAAAAAATTCATGGTAATGTTATCCAATTTCCATTGAGGAATCGAAATAGGATGTAACAAACTAGATGGAACCTGGTGCTCAGCTTTAACTTACTGACATGTCAACTATTTGTGGATCAGGATACATTGTAAAAATAGTATTATGGGCTTCAAACAATAGCTTTTTTTTCAATTAATCATTAGCTGGCATACACAATTAATCTTTGTAATACAGATCACCATCTCCTTTCACAAAAAAGTTAGGTTGTTTGCCTTCTCGAGTTTCCAAGAAAAGTTGTTGCAACTTATCATCAACTTTCTGAGCATCACAGATCTCTTGTCTCAAGGTATGCCTAGCTTTTAATTGAGCTATTAAAGCTCTATTAGATGCAAATCTCCTTTCACTTTGCTACACTGACAATGCTGAAATAGTCTTCTAACTCAAGGAATCAACCACGACATTAGCCTTACCAGGATGATAGTCCACAATATAGTCATAATCTTTAAACAGTTTCAACCAATGCCATTGTCTCATATTAAGTTCCTTCTGGGTAAGCAGGTACTACAGACTTTTATGATCAGTAAAAATCCTACACTTTTCACCATATAAGTAGTGCCACTAAATTTTCAAAGCAAACACTACCGTTGCAAGTTCAAGATCATGTGTAGGGTAGTTCTATTCGTGAGGCTTTAGTTTCCTAAAGGCATATGCAAGTACCTTTCCATCCTGCATCAAAACATAGACCAAATCGTTTCTAGATGCATCATTAAACATAACATCTTCCTTACCATAAGTGGGTTGAGCCAACATAGGAGCTTCGGTAAGCATTCTTTTTAATTAATCAAAACTAGTTTGACATTTATCAGACCATTCATACTTCACTCCTTTCTGTAGCAATTTAGTCAAAGGAGATGTTATCACCGAGAACCCCTTCACAATCCAATGACAGTATCCAGTCAAACATAAAAAAACTTCTTACTTCAATCACACTCTGAGGCAGCTTCCAGTTAACAATTGCTTCAATCTTACTAGGATCAACTCTAATCCCTTGAGAAGAGACAATATGTCCTAGAAAAGATACTTTCTGAAGCCAGAAATCACACTTGCTTAGCTTAACATACAATTGTTTTTCCCGCAGGGCCTGTAATACAATCCAAAGATGTTGAACATGATCGTGCTCATTCTTATAATAGACCAAGATATCATCTAAGAAAACTACAAAAAAAAACTAGTCTAAGTAGAGCCTGAATACTCTATTCATCAAATCCATGAATGTTGTTGGAGCATTAGTTAGCCCAAATGGCATTACCAAAAATTCATAATGTCCATAATGGGTCCTAATGCAGTCTTTGAAACATTCACATCCTTCACCTGAAGTTGATAGTATCCTGATCGCAGATCAATCTTTGAAAATACTCCTACATCTTTCAATTGATCAAACAAATCTTCTATCCTTGGCAATAGATACTTATTTTTCACTATGACTCTGTTCAGTTGCCTATAATTGATGCAAATTCGGAAAGTACCATCCTTCTTCTTAATAAATAGAACCGATAATCCCCAGGATGAGACACTGGGTCTAATGAACCCCTTATCCAGTAGCTCTTACAACTGCACCTTCAACTCCTTCAATTTAGTAGGAGCTATCTGTAGGAAAATCCCGGGACGAACATCACATGTTCAGGCAGCGAAAAACAAAAATTTTTGTTCCCGGGACTTTTCCGAACGCCAGGATCCCGGTGTCGGTATGAAAACCTCAAACCTGAATAGCCAATAGAGACTATCTCTAAAGGTATCCACGCAGA
>JAOSBP010005576.1:0-11378 GCA_027563825.1 Erythroxylum mucronatum
ATAAATTTTCTACTTACTATTTTTAATATTTTTAATATTATTAATTTTATTATACCAAATTAATTATCTTATTATTAATTATTAATTATTAATTATTACTACAAATTTTGTACTTTTTTAATTATTATTATTATTATTATTATTGTTATTGCTATTATTGTTATTATTATTCCAGATAAAAAATAGGGATAGTTGTTTTTCTGTCGAAAAAAACTTGTCAAAATTCAAAGAAACGATATTTTCTGGTTTCTGTAAAACTGTTGTAGTTTTTTTATTTTCAGAAACAAAAAATCATAACAGAGTAAACCAAACACGTTTTACTTACCTGTTTTTCTTTTTACAAAAACGACAACAAAAAACAGAAGAAAAAATGGAAACAAACAGCTCCTTAAATATAAGGCCTGCCAATTTTATTGCTTCTTCTTAATGCTACCACATTTGAACCACCTTACCTTATTGAGGATACTTTACATACTTTGTTAACCCCTTAACTTACTGAGCAACCTAATCTTGACTTAGTGCATTTTCACCATATTATGGATGCACTAATTGGTTCTCTCTCCCCTTGTACTCTGCGAATGAAGGGTTTTATTTCAGGACACATTATTTATATCTTAGTGGATTTTGGCAACTCTAATAATAACATAGAGCCTAGGTTGCCAATTAATATTGTAGTTGCTAGTTTATAATACTCTTTTTTAATTATGATGGGAAATGGTGCTTAAATTTCATGCTTATGAATGTGTGTTGATATTCCTATTCTTGTTTAGCAACAACATTTTTGAATTTGCATTATATGATACTGATTCACAGTGCAAATGTGGTTCTTGGTATTCAATGGCTATAAACACTTGGTCCAGTTTTATTTGATTTTTCTATGCCCTGTATGACCTTTTATAATGAAGGTTGTTATGTTTCTCTCACTGGTAAATCTAAACTTTTAACATCCCCTTCTACCTATATAACCAAATTTGTCGGTTAATTCACACAGATTTATTGACCTCTTTTATGTCATTACCCTCTTTAATCATGAGTAACCCATCGATATGCCTATATATTTTTCCTTAGACCTAGATACTGCCACTAATTTATTGCCAAATTTATTATCTCTTTTACACTGTTATTCTTCTGTCTTAGTATAGCTAAAGGCCTACCTTTTTCCTATACCCCTGAGCACTTTATTCACCTAAAACCTAATTCTTCCCCTGTGAATATTAAGCTTTACTGCTACTTTCATTGTCAAAAAGAGGCAATAATTAAAATTATTAGAGATATGCTCTCTGAATGTATTATTAACCTTATTACTAATCCATTTTCTTCACTAGTTTTATTGGTCAAGAATAAGGATAGCATTTGGCATTTTTTGTGTTGATTACCATACACTTAATGCTTTAACAGTTCCTTATAGGTTTCCTATTCCTCCTATGGACAAATTGATGGATGGATTGCATGAAACTAAGTTTTTCTCTTGTATTAACTTTCAATTTAGTGATCACCAGATCTATTTGGCATATTAGGACACCCATAAAACCACTTTTAGGATTGTGGGTGACCATTTTGAGTTCCTTATTATGTCACTGGGTTTGGTAAATGACTTAGCCGTATTCTAATAAGCCATGAGCGATTTATTTTAGAAGTTTTTATGACGGTTTGTATTGATTTTTTTGATGATATTCTAGTTTAGTCACTCTTGGTATGTGTATTTAGAACACTTATGGGTTGTTTCATAATTACCTCATCAATTTTTTACTAAATTTTCTAATTGTGCTTTTGGTGTGACCTTTATTGATTACTTAGGGCATGTTATATCTGTTGATGGTGTTAGCATAGATCCATCAAAGATTCAGGCTATCGTTGATTGGCTTGAATTGTGTTCCCTTACTAATGTTAATGCTTGGACTGACTAGTAGTTATTACCATCATTTTGTGTGAAAATATGCCTTTATTGTAGTCCCTTTTTGGAAATGTTGAAGCATGGCCAGTTTTAGGGATGATAATGAGTTAGCCCATGACCCAAATTCAGGTGTTTTTAATGGACCAACTCATGATTCGTTTTGCTTAGAAGAGCTAGTCTTCGAGTAAGCCTGTGCCTGGACAACCCAAGTTTAGACCTAATTAAAAAAGAATGTTATTTTATATTTTTAATTTTAAAAAATTGGCGGCGCTAATCCATTGTCATCCCTATACATGGTCTCCTACTGTTTCAGTAGTTTTCAAAAACTCAAAACCACTATGACTGCTACGCTAATACTCCCTCCGATTCATAATAAAAGTCGTTTTAGGTGCATTTTAATTATTCAAAATAAGTGTCATTCTTGACTTTGTATACATGTTTATAATTTTACATCCAAAATTAACCTTTCATTTCTCTCTCATCTTAATTATACAGATTACAAGTCCAAGACAATTTAATATGCAATTTCTCTCACATGCTAATTATTACAAATTACCTTTTCAATGCACTTCATCATATTTCTATTTATTTGCTTCAAAACCTTTCAGTTCTCAACAACATTCATTTATTTATTTAAATATAAAAGCTCTACACATAATCTACAAGCATAATCTACAAGCAAGAATCAAAAATGGGTGAGAAAGAAGCTTTTCTTTTCCATATACAGAAGTTGTCACAGATTGATGAAGTAGAAAAAAAGAAAGAAAAGGAGGGAGACAATGGAGTTGAGACGAAGGTTTTGGATTTTGATCTCAAAAGACTGTAAAAAGGTTTACGAATAGAGCAAAACTGTTTTGAAAGACTAATCTCTACCCACGTATGCAAGAGAAAAAAGGGTGAAACAATGAATAGACAGTATATACATTTTATATAAGAGCAAGACAAGGTAGAACTAATTATAGCCGCAAAGACTCTTGGCATCGTAGACACCTATAAAGCCTAGGCTGGAGTGAGACTTGGAAATAGGGGAAGAGACAACTTAGGAGCAGCTGGTTTTTGGGAGTAAATAAGGGTATACATGACATTTTATTGATTTTCTTAAAAACTGTGTATTTTTGTAAAACGACTTTCATATTGAAACAGAGGGAGTATATATTTAGATTTGATTCAGAACATCATATACTCATAATTTAATTTAAATCTAAATTTGTTAATTAGACCTAAGTATAAATATAATTAAACTAAACTTAATTTATTGACTTCAAATTCTGTAAATTTAAACTCAAATTTTATTATTATTTTTATTATCTTCTGACTTTGAATTGTTACTGACAGATATTATTATTTTATTAGCTTCTAGAACCACGTGACACCAATGTCAATGATGAGGAAGAAAATGCCAAAGAGGCTATGCGATCGGAGTCCAGATCTTCTGTCCAATATTATGTTGTCTTATTGTGTCCAATAAATCTCAGTCATTTATTTATGTGGGTCCCACATAAGTCTCGCAAAATAAATGACTGAGATTTTATGAGGCAGAATAAGACAGGATAATATTGGACAGAAGATCTGGATTCATGCGATTGTTCGAACATCCTTTTCTGTTCTTTTCTTTTATACCTTCATAAATATTTCGTCATGACTGCGTCAGCTGTCGACTTTTTTTTATAAGTTTGACTATATTAAAATGCCATTTTAGTATTTAGTTATGAGTTAACTGCTTAATTGTAATTTTTAATAGTTGTGCGTTACTAATTAAATGTCCGGAGTGTAATCTGACCCGAGCTTCCATGAGAGCTGAATGCCATGCTTGGTTCACGCAGTATTCCATCGCTTAATTTATCTAGAGGTATATTTCCTTCGAGAGCTAGGACTATCTGTTTCATACAGCAGCAGCAATATAAGGATCGTTAACCAGCATAATGACTTTGGCAGTTCAGTTTCTTGTATATAGGGACTAAATCCATTCAATTTGACGTTTGAAAGACTGGGAGCTACCTGGCTCGTTGATGGTCGAAGTCGTATATATATATATATATATATATATATATGTATGTATAGATATATGTACGTATATTTGACAGTTAAAATAATTAATAAAATTTGAGATGACAATTGTTAGCCTATAAATTTAAATTTAATTATTTTCAATAAAGCAATCATAGGTAAAGTTTAAGTTCTAATTAACTTGGGATCTAATTATTATAAGCAAAATAATATCGTTTTACTTAAAATATTTAAGTATTAAGTAGGCCTGAGGCTAAGTACAAAAATTACATTAATTTATATTTTAATTTAAAAAATGGTAGAGTTAGCCTATAAGTAAGCTCATTATCATCCCTACATAAAATTATGTATTTTACAATAGTTTATTTGTGACTTGTTAGTTGATCAAAATATGTTAAAGGAATTAGTTTCTATAAGTAGCAATTTAAATCCATGATACATATACTTCATTTCTAAGACAATGTTAAAAAAAAGGAATTGCATTAATACTAGCAAAAGTTAGAAAATATCATTACAATTAGTCACTTAATCTAATTATAAAAGCAGAAACCACAAAATAGAGTAAATCAACTTAGCTAAGTGTTTGTTGTTAGTTGTTAGTTGTTGGCAATAAAAGTTGCTGTTATTTAATTTACTGGATTATCTGCTTGAGCCACCTTAAACTTCACTAAATGTCAATGAGTCGTCTCCATGTGTTTTGAAAAGTAGAGAATCCGACCAGCATATGCAGTAGCCCAATATGGACCATATTTGGTCCATATTGGCATATGGCTCAATATGGTCTTATGACTAAAAATGGAGACCATATTGATCCATCGCATAAAAAGTTAGTACTGCTTGTGGCGTTGTCCCCCGATTCCTGAAGACCATATGCGATCTAGTGTGTAATTTCTTTCATCATATTTATTTGAGACAATAAGACAAGATTGGTGTCAAACATAAGATGGGGCAACATAAGATAGCCTTAATGGAAGAAGTAGGGCTAGTCTATTCTGGTTCACTCTGGTTCAGCATCTCTTAGGCATCATACTTCATTAGAAAGATTCTTAAACAATTAGTTAACCGTAGACCAGGCATCAGAAATCCCGTATCATGGACAATGATAAATTTGTTATTGAGTATGGATAATTTAAAGGTGTCTTTCCATAATTGAAATCCTTCTAAGACATCTCGTGAGTAAAAAAAGAAAAAATGCACTTACACTCCGACATATACACTCACTCAAGTCTAATTGAACACGTACAAGTTCACCTACACTCCGACGTATACACTCACTCAAGCGGGCACGCATACATCACACAAACGTACACACTCAGGCACGTGCGTGTACCCTCACACATACACAAAATATATATATTTAGATTTGATAAAGAACATTTTATACTCATAATTTCATTTAAATGTAAATTTGTTAATTAGACCCAAATATAAATATAATTAAACTAAACTTAATTTATTGCCTTCAAATTCTGTAAATTTAAACTCAAATTTTATTATTATTTTTATTATCTTCAATTGTTACTGACAGATGTTATTATTTTATTAGCTTCTAGAACCACGTGACACCAATGCCAATGATGAAGAAAATGCCACCTTTTGAGTGCAAGAAGTAAATGCTTCATCGACTTATTTTTATACGTTTGACAATATTTAAATGCCATTTTAGTATTTAGTTATGAGTCCAACGTAGGAGGATCAGTTAAGACCAGTGTTTTGAAACCTGAATTGGCTATCGAAACGGAGGCTTTATTGATCATCGATTTGATCGGTTCGATCGACGAATTAATGTGACGTCATAATTATGCAATAATTATATTTAATTATATATAATATTAATAATATTAAAAAATACAAAAATATATCCACAAAATAAAAAAATTATTGAACCAGTGGTCGGACTGGTCGAACCGGACCGGTCCAACTGGTCAATTGACTGATTTTGACCGGTTCAGACTGGGTCAATTAAAAACTGATTTTTTAGGGTGAGCCGGACCGGATAGCCGATCGGTCACCGGTCGAACCCGTCGAACCGGCCGATCTGGTTCGATTTTTAAAATCATGGTTGAAACCAATGTTTTAAAAATCGGATCGGTGATTAAACTGGAGAAGCAACTGATTCAAGGATTAATGGTTTAACCGGAATTCAACCGTAGTTGAACCGGTGATTAATAAATATATAAATTTTTATTTTATATATTATATATAAAAGATAACTTTTAAACATATTATTTAATTATTTATTTATCTAATTGTAAACTTAAACCTTTAAACTTTAAAATGTACAATTTTTTTTAAAAGTTCGCCTAACATAACACAAAATAAGATAACAAAGCTCTCTAGTCATATTTCATCAAAAAGATTAAAAAAAGATCACTAATCATAATATTCATTCAAGTTGAAATAATCAAAATCAAGGCATTTTAAATAGACTGGCCGGTTCTTTCCTTCACCGATTCAACGATTTTTACCAGTCCGACCGCAAAATGAACGGATCAATCACTCACAAAAAATACGGGCTAAATCGGACCGTTTCATCCTCCGATTCACTGGTCCGTCCGACCGGTTCGGTCCGATTTTTAAAACACTGGTTGAAATAGTTGTTTGCAATGATGTCCAATTCTCATGGCCTACAAACCCTTATCAGATTGTGTTCGATTACGTATGGTCGATAGAACAGGCCAAGGAACCTATAGGGAGAGTATTGTCATCTGCAAAACCACGAGTAGAGACCCTTGTGAGTTGGCAACATCCTCCAGCTGGTTGGGTTCGACTTAATACAAATGGTGCTTTTACAGGGTCGTCCTCGTGGGCTTCAGCAGGCGGAATACTTCGAGACAATACGAGATCATGGATCGGCGGCTTTGCACATAACATAGGTTACTGTACAGTTGTTGAGGCAGAACTGTGGGGGTCTTTACAGGGTTACACCTTGCATGGGACCTTGGATATCGGCTAATGGAATTAGATGTCGACTCGATAATTATTATTAATATCTTATCCTCCTCAGCGGATCAGCCAGACCCGTTTAATTTCCTGATAATAGGGATCCGACACTTAATAGCTAGAGATTGGCTAGTGAAAGCGAGACATGTTTACCGCCAGGCTAATAGGGCTGCAGATTGGCTAGCCACTTACGCCAGTTCACTTGAACTTGGCATTCATATATTTCAAAACCCGCCTGTGGGTTGTTTATCCCTCCTGTTAGAGGATATATCGGGAATTTCCTTTCCCCGAATAATAACAGAGGCCTGTATCTCTCCTTTTCGGATTAAAAAAAATCTATGACTACTGGGGAAAGGGGTGGCCACACTTACACAGCAGCGCACTTGTGTTGTTGTTTTATTTTTATTTTTATTTTACTTATTATAATAATAACAATACAATTAAATTTTAATTTTAATTATGCTATTATTAAATTTATAAAAATAAAATAAAAACAAAATAATTTTTATTTAATTTAATTTTTAAAATAAAAATTAAAAAATTAAAAAATGATTATTTTATTAAAATTATTTAGTTTATAAGTTATAAAATCTAGTCATTTGTTTAAGAAAACTCAAACACCACTCATATTCAACATTCAACAATTAATAGTAATAATTAATTTGTAAAATTTATTTTCCATGTCTTAATTAATTTAAACATTTTAACTTTTGTTATTTATTTTAATAATTCAAAAAGTATAAATCAAAAACAAAATTATATTAAGTTATGATTAGATTAAAAATTTTATTAAACTCTAATTTATTAATTCATTAAATAATTTATTATTCTTTACTAAGAATATCTAACAAAATACTAAAATATATAGTATTTATTTTTTAATAATTTTTTTAAAACCATATCCTCTAAGTTATCTTACACATAAACAACTAATTTTAATATATATTTCTTAATTTTTGTATCAATAATAAGAGAAAGAAGTTCTTTTTAGCGACTTAGCGGAGCCAAGGAGATAATTTCAATAGAGATTCATTCGACCAAATACCTGCTGCTGCTAAGCATTAAGTCTACAAAAAACGAAAGTCTACTAAGCAAAGTCTATTTCAATCGAGATACCAGCATTAATGTCACTCAACTACCCATGGCCCCACATTCATTAATGTCAATCTAGAGTTCACCACACACTATTAACCGGCTATATATAGTGAAACTGAAACACCTGTCCCCTCAGTTAGTGTTCCATTTCCTCAAAAGCACATTTAAGTTACTTCCCATATTTCAGTCGCTGTACTCTTGTACCGTATCTCTTCTCAGAAGAATGGTGGTCGTCAAGCTTACGCGTGTGCAGACTACTTTCGATGGTCAGAAACGTGGTATTTCTGGTCTCCATACAAAGGTCTTATTCTTTTTTTTTGTAAAAAAATAGGAAATTGAATTAATGGAAGAAGAATTAAATACAGAGTCTTAAGACAAGGAAAAGCCCTTATCCTACAAATCAACAACAGGAACTACTACAATATAGACAATTAAGAGAGTTCAGTAGCGTTATCAAGCTTCTTACATTTAGAAATGCTCATTACGAAAGATTAGCGCTGCATACCATAACAATACCATTACATCTCTTTGGTTTTGCTTCCAGTTCCTACGGTTTTGTTTTTGTGTCGTGGATCAGGAATTTATTAGCTTTATTTCGGAAACATATTGAATTCGATCTATGTCTACCTCTTTTGAACAAATCAAATTTTGGTTTTTTCTTCATCAACTTACTATTTGTTTGGATCGATCTCTCTGGACTGTGATTGGTCCACTAGGAGCATTCAATGATTAAAATGAACTTGATGCGTACGGAGAGAAGTGATTGGAGCCTTGTTGGTGAGTGGTGATCCCTTGTCTAAGTTGCCTAGTACTAACCCTGTCCAAGTGGATCTAACACACACAAGTGAATGGCTTAGATCCACTTGAACAGGATTAATACTGGGTAACTTGGACAGGAGATTTGGGGTGCTTGTTGGTTGGTCCTGCTTTTTCACTTTTTGTTCTCCACTCTTTATGCTTCTAAAATAGGCAGGCATCTAAGCCATCCATTTAAGTTATTTTGGATTGACTATAACTTAAAATAGATGGCCTAGATCTTTTGGCACAGATTAGGGCTAGAGTATTGGCCAGGGATCAGCTCCCATAAATTATATATGTTTTCATCTGTATATAATACGAGATCAAGTGTGATTTAATTCAATATTCTAAAAAAATTTACAAAAAGGTGTTATTTATATTACCTTCCTTTTTTTCAGAAGTATTCCATTATTCTTTTTACATAAAAAATAGGTGTGGTTCCCGGCAGGAGTCCAAAGTGGGGTCCACAGTGGTCAGTCCCTAACACTTCTTACTTCTTGGTCGTCAACTGTTCGACCAACCTGTGTGTGTGTCGTGTGAAGTTAAAGTGCACCTATTATGTGCAAAAAAAAAAAAAAAAAGTGCACCTATTATTGTACTTCTCTCTCTGATAATGTCCCCGATAATGTCCCCTTCGACTTCTTTATTATTATTATTCTAAACTTTCTACTCCTCTCTCTCTCTCTCTCTTCAACACGTTTTAGCATATTCCCGCCGGAGCTTCGCCGGCTCCTGAAAACGACCCATTTGCTTCTCCACCGGGAGGAGGAGGGATCGGAGTGTTGCCGTCGCCTCCTTCGCTCGGCGTAGCCGCCCTCCCGGTTCGTCCTCTGAAGAAGGGGGGACTGCCTCCGGGACTTTTGGTGGGGTTGACAGTAGGGGCTGTGATTGTGGTGATATTTGTTGGAATCTTCGTGTTTTTCTACCGGAGGAAGAAGAGAAAGGCTGCAGAACTTCAAGTTGGTCCACCCCAATATTGGCAACAAAGCATTCCTCCAGGTATGGAATATAAACTGACATTTGCAGCGAAAGCCTTTCCCTTTCCTGTTAATGGCACTGACTTCTCCATTGTTTGAACCGTTTGGCTCACCTCCAATTGGACGTCCTTCAGCACGGATGCGTTTGGACTCTGAGAAATCGTCGGTTGCTGGAATTGAAGTTGGATTCTCACAGAATACATTTTCCCTTGAAGAGCTAACAACAGCAACTAATGGTTTCTCTGATGCCAACCTTCTTGGTCAGGGTGGTTTTGGATATGTTCACAAAGGTGTCCTGTCTAATGGTAAGGTGGTTGCAATTAAGCAGCTCAAAGCAGGGAGTGGACAGGGAGAACGTGAATTCCGGGCAGAGATTGAGATAATTAGCCGTGTCCATCATCGACATCTTGTTTCACTAGTTGGATACTGCATTACTGGAGCACAAAGGATGCTTGTTTATGAGTTTGTTTCGAATAGCACATTGGAATTTCATTTACACGGTGATTCTTTTTCTTTGATTAGATTTCACTGTTACATCTTATGCAATAAATATTATCTGAGAGGATAACTAATTCCTCCTTTCATTGAAAATTTTATGACGTTAACAATGGAAATATGTGGAAGATATTGTCCTATCTTACACCTCTATGTTTTGTCCTGATTCCCACATTCTAATTTGATTCCGCTTATTTATGAAATATGATATCTTACTAGAAGTTCTCAAGATTGAGAAACACAGGATTGTATAACTTGGAATACAAACATATTTATGAATGCAATTCGATATTATGATGTTACTCAATTTTCAAATGTCAATTCTGTTGCAGGAGGAGATAAGCCAACTATGGACTGGTCGACCAGAATGAAAATTGCCGTTGGTGCTGCAAAGGGATTGGCATATTTGCATGAGGACTGTGAGTATTCTTTACACGCGTCCTTAGTGAACTAATTGCTAGAGAGGTTTGAAGTTTAAATTGTCTCTGACTTGTCATAATCGTAACTGGAATATGCATATTCAGGTCATCCAAAAATCATACACCGCGATATTAAGGCATCAAATATTCTTCTTGATGATAGCTTTGAACCTAAGGTAAGCTACACTACAAACAAGATTTATGAGTAAATTGCCCAGTTATCTTTTAGCAGTTATTCGGTTCCCAGAGAAAACGATTAAGGTAGTTGATCCTCTGTGTATGAGGACTAAGTAATTCGATCATGAACTTCCCGTGCTGCATGTATCTTATGAGCTATTGGATATCTCTTTGGGAAGTGTTTAAAAATGTCGATAGAGCTTGTGATTGTCGAAGAGAATCATTCTCTTTCCTTTCTTCTTGCCTTTGCATTTTGTGAAAATTCGAAGGGTCCTTCAGATTACGTGTTGAATGCATTGGCCGCCAACTTTAAGAATTCTTTCATCTTGAATGTTTTTCATCTCGTTCTCTCAGGTTGCCGATTTTGGACTTGCAAAACATTTGTTAGATTCTGACAGTCACGTTTCAACCAAAGTGAAGGGAACTTATGGGTGAGAACAACAAAACCTTCCATGTTTTACATGCACACAATCATGGACCAATTAGATGTTTGATATCATAAATAAGTTAAAAAGGAGCTTATGGTTCGGAATTCTCATGTTTAATGTTATTAACTGCAGAGATATTTGTTGA